>JAZGTI010005365.1:0-25594 GCA_036877585.1 Botia kubotai
ATGATCTTCTCCTTCACCTGGGAGATGGTGTCGCAGTTCAGCACTTTGACAGGGGTCACGTCGGGACCCTCGCCGTGAACCAGCACCTGTAGGGTCTAAAAAGTTTAAATAGTCTTAATACTAGTACCACTGGATGTACAAAGCTCACTCCATCAAATAAACAAAAACCTTTTCATATTTTCTGAAGAACAAACTGGCCAACACAATGCTAAGATGTTGTAGGTAGTTGCCATGGCTTCTCCAAGTACAGTTCTTGATGGTTTTTCAAGCATTGTTATGTAACCGTTACATGGTTTATTACCAATCTTGGTCAAAAGAGCCCACCCCCAAGTCCATGTTATTCTGTACCCCATATATGGTTCAACTCCCTCCTACAATGTAAATAATATAAATCTATAGGATTTGTTTGCTTGTTTTTCATCTGACAGGCAAAAATACCAGTCGTTTCAAACCTGCATGGTGATTGATACCTCAGCAAGCAGCACTAATTCTAAGTCAATTATTAAAATATGCAGTAGGTGATTTGCCAACAAGACAATTTGCCAAAAACGAAGACTTCTGTTTGTTTTCTGAGATGTCATGAATTGTTCTCTGTCGAGCAGTTTCCTGCAGCAGATAATGGCTCTCCTGTCCCTGAGGACCAGCGTTACACTGCAGAATGAGATTATAGACTCACTGCAGGCCAATGAAATCGTGTTAGGACGACACTGACTGACACAGTCTATGCCTTCCTGAATCTCTCTTACAGAAAGCTCTGTTCAATTTACATTAACGAGCTTTCTGTTGAAGGAGTCCCTCACCGACCATTTCTGCTAAAATAGTGCTGTAAGTTACTTCACAGACTCGTAAACACGTACGCCACACTCGCCAGAAACATCAACCTGCTAAAACGTTTTCCTGTACCCATCCGAAGACATCAAGTGGATAATTGTATTCCGAGAAATCATGCTGACGTATTTGAACAAAAACGGGAAGGTTCTGGAACTCTGGGTGATCATCACAGACAATTTAAGGACTTGCACTGTACAGGTTCAAATGTTTTTGTAAAAAACAGTCAAAAATACAATGAAATATGAAATGAAAAATCAAATAACACCATGCAATAACACAAATGTAACTTTGGGAATGATGCTTGAACTAAGACAATTAAACTAGTTATATTCTAGCATCGTCACTGTATTCACCTCATTGCAAAAAAATGTTTTCTTGGCATTTTATCACCCAGTTTTATGATTCATCATCCTGAGATGCTTTTTAAAGAGTATTGAATGAGTTCTCATCTCCTCTAGATTCTGATTGGCTGCTTTTTCTCATTATTTGATCCAAACCATCCATTTCTAAACTTTTGTTTAAAGAAAACTGTAGCTTTCTCATGACTGTAATTAACGTGTTGGCACAATTATATTTTTGCCTGCAATAACAATTGTAAACATTTAGCCAAATGGCTTCAGATTAATGGGCTTGTAATGTTGTGTGAAACTTCTCAGTTATGTTTCTAAACTTTTGAATGGTACTGTTCTTGCAACACCGACAAGCAATGGCCATATAAATCCAGAAGAGTCAAGATATTTACCAAGACGCTGTACTCCACATCATCCCCCAGAAGTCCCGTGTCATTCAGAGTGTACTTGGCTTTTTTCATCTTGGCATCCACAGGTCCTTTCTCCACCTGGTGTTTAATGGCCTTAAAAAGCTTGTAGAGCGGCTCACCCGCTGAGTCCTGGATGAGGACACATTAGTCAGCCTTTGTGATGAGAAAACAGTTTCTGAGAATTGAATAAGGAGGAAATAGTCGTGGTTTACCTTCAGGAACTGGTACAGACATATGGACATCCAGTTACACAACATTCTCTCCACAACAGTCTCGGACCTACATGTGACCAACAGATGGAGGAACAAGCAATGACATAAAAGTGCCAGCAATCCTCCAAAAAACATTGGAAGGACATTTGTTTGTTTATTTTGGACAAGTTTTGTAAATGTTCCCTCTTCTACTGATGAATGGACTTTAATGAATGTTTAGGTAAGACTTTAACACTCAATAGTGATGACAGTAATGATAAACGATGAGTCACGTGATTATTTTGACTATTCATGACTTATGTTTGAGCTGAGAAAACAAAATGTGCATTTACATTTTCAATGTCAAGTGTTTATTAATTTTTATGATCCGGCAGTCACAAACTTAGTTTCCCATGATTGTGGGAATCCAGGATTCAAACATTCAAAGTGGAACATTTACACCTACATATACAGTAAATTAGAAATACCAATACTGTACGTGTGAACAGACCATGGGGCTAGCAACGTCAAGGTCATGGGTTCGATTCTCAGCAACTCTAATACGGATAGAATTTTGAGCCTAAATGTGCAAAAGTAAAATGTAATGCAACGTATGTGCTAGTTCTGACCTGCGCAGCATGAGTTTGGGGTTCTTGCTGTGGACGTACTCCCCCATAAGCTCCAGCAGGAGGGTTCTCATGATGTCTGTGTAGTACTCCAATTTGCCATGCAGAGCCACCGTCAAGAGCGAGGCAAAGTAAACCTTATTTCTGGCATTAAACTCCTGCCTTCCCTCCAGGGTATGAATGAACTATAGCGCACAGACATCAGTACATAAGTCACCTCATAAATCAAATCCGGTTGTGTGAAAGCTCGTCATTGGAGCAGAACCACACAACGCATTTTAAAACATTACTTTAAAGTCATGTTTCTGGAGGGCAGATACTTAAAATTACGCTCATGAGGTAGAACAAACAAACAGACGGTCATGCAACGCTCCTGACAGCGCCAAGAGAAATTTCCCTCAGATTTATGCTCGTTACAATGAATAAACACAGATGAATTTTGTAAAACAAGCTTGTGTAAAATAAGGTCCTTACGTTGACGAGGAACGTTTTGCTGTTGAGGAGGTTGGAGAACTGGTTGAGGGCCTGGTCTACAATGGGCCTGCGGGATTCTGGGATATCCAGCTTTCCGGTGATCATGACATCATTGGCACCATCTTTGGACGGCAGGAAGAAAACACGATCCGTGTAGTTCTTGTAGTCCAGGAACGGAATCCGAGCTTCACTCAGATCACTGGTGTGGTCCTCCATCTCTATCATAAGATCTGAGAAACAGAGAGAATCGGTCAAAACTCTCATCTGTGAATTTCTGTGAACTTACTGTGAATTTTTCAAGAATTGATTACCTGTAAATTCTTTTTTACAGCGATCACGAACACTCTCCTCTAGACTGGCCAGCTGATTCTTTATCTTCTCATACTCTCTCTCTGCCTGTTGGCTTTTTCTCCTGCAAGCACACAAACATAAAACAGACTCGCATCAGAGATTTATCCCAGACAAGCATTCTTTGTATCAAAGCTTTAAATTTAGGACAGGTACACATTTGTCAGACTGGAAGCACTTGTGTGCATCAAAATAGTTTCCAGGTAAGCTATATATATATATATATATATATATATATATACGACCCACTAGGCCACGCCCTTGAAAGCTATGACATCATACAAGTGTGTTGATTTGTTACCTGTAGCAGTATATTGACCCAACAATAAAGAGGACCATGGGAATGATGACTGCTGGAATTATGATGTACAGAGGAACCTCATACTTCCTCTCAAAGCGCACTGAACCAACGTTCCACTCTCCGTGTCCAAACTTTATCTGCAAAAGACACATTGAGGGTGAAATTTTTGGAATGAAACAGACTGAAGCCTGTGGGGAAACAGTGGAGATGATGTAAATGTCACTTTCTGACCAGAAGCTCCATGGCTTCTGAGCTGGTGTCTCTGCGATGGCGCCTGGAGGTGGATTTGGGGGGACTGGAGGGAGCAACGAGAAACAGCTTATCATCTTCCAAGATTGTTACCACGCAAGGCTCATCGCCAACAAACGCCTGGGCCTCTTTAGCAGTCATGGCATTGGAAAAACCTCGACCCTGCAACAGGAAAGCAGTAACAAGAAAGTTTAAAAACTCAGTCAAAAGCACAGTCAGTGGTTACCGAAACAAAAAGAATTTTGTGGCAAGTCAATTTATTTGGCGGCCATCTTGAAAACCTCCCTAGTCAGCTATTTTCAACGTAGGTATTACAGAAAACAAGTACTATTACTTAAACCTAAATGACCAAAATCTGTGTTCGACAAGATTGTTTAACAACAAATGTTAAATCAGCCATAAAAAATACATTTTGCTTTTCCCCAGGTCGAGAAAATCTTTTATTTTTCTTGCTAATGCATGTGTGTGATCTAGAGTAAACAAACTCTATCAGAAAGGTAATTGGCTCTTTAAACAGGAAGTTTCACCTGATAGGTCTATTCATTCCTATACGAGTAGTTAATTTAAGGATGAAAATATTTACATTAACATTAATGATGCTGTTTTCCGTGATGGCTTTATCTGTCAAGGGAATGAAAGTGGGGTCCGGGTGGTAGACGAAGTCCACCAGGGTTTCCACCAAGTTGTCCAGCTTGATGATCGTTTTCATAGGCTGGTCCTTGTACGTCTCATTCACAATTGGGGACAGGAACTCCAGCACGGTCTCGTTCTTGCTTCTGACCTCTTGAACAAACTGTGGGATTCAAAACGAGCCAGTTTAGCTCCTTGTAGCTTTAGTCTGAGCACACATCACAAAACTGAGATAACAATGTGACATGAGTGATGAATGTATCTTATAAACCGTGACTGAGGAAACTTTGTGAAGGAGATGATCAGCAATGGATTATGACTTGGAACTTGGAATTTCTCAAAAGCCAATTAATAACATAAGACAGAACAAAAACAGAAAACCTGCAGATTTAAAATGAAACCACAAGGGATTTATTCAGAAAAGGTAACTCATAACTTGTAGTTAAAGTGCTTTAAAGAAGAGTACAATTGACTAAAAGCCATTTGTAGGTTGACTTTTGTTGGCTGTTGGGTGGGACTATCTATTTGGCTGACCAACGACAACCAAGGGTCGTGTCTGGAACCTGTCATTATTTTTTTTTTTATTTATGAAAATGATGACTTAAGTATTGATAAGTAAAGGATGAATGGTATCTACTACTGTCTGGTCTATAGAACAGTTTGGGTATACCATAAAATACCTCCTTGTGTCCTCCACTGAACCAGAATTTTCTATGACACTAGCATCACCAAAATGGCAAAAATACTAAACCACTAACCAGACCACAGATCATTATAAAACAGCACTGTGCATATGGATAACACGTACCTCAACATTGCTGGATTTGAGACTGAACTCGTCAGAAGAGGGCAGCACTAGCATGGTGGCTCTCTGAACCTGATCAAATCCTGAACCCAACACCAAGATCTTACGGCCTCCACTGAGGACACACAAACACGTGTAGACATGTAACACACGGCCAGGTTTCACGACGTGTCCTATACGACCACAGTTAAGTGCACTCACCAAACAAAGCTAGAGCGCGGAACGTAATCAGAAATTTTGGGATTGACCGAGTATTCAAATCCACTTGTGACTTCCTTGTAGGTATTCTTGCCGTATTTTACGACAACAGGCATCTTATCAGACGGAATCTTTTGGCCCTTATATGGGCCCGTCATGCAGGTGATCTGCTGGCCGAACGTCACCCTTCATGTTTCAAAACACAGAGGAACAAAATTAGGAATACACAGACACCCATTAAATCTGCTTTACTGCTTTCAACAATCTAGCTCAAGCATGTTCCTCACACTTCACAGGGTTCTCCTCCGACAGACACGCTGATGTCATCTTTACTAGCCGTGTCGAGGTGTTCTCCAGTGATGGTGATGAGGGTTCCTCCAGCTGCAGGTCCTTTAGAGGGGAACACAGCCGCAGGAACAGGGTCCTGAGGACAGAACAAACAAACCTCTGTCAACATTTACTCTCTGCCTCAGCTTCTGGTTTTCTGGTCTGGTTTTCATTTGGTTTCATTCGATATGACCTATACAGCTAGCACAGACGACACGTTTAGCTGAGTAGACAAAAGAGACCTGATCTACCTAAACAAGCCTCATACAATCTTTTATTAACATTTTTCATTGCTTGTCACAGTTACCTTTAGCTTGCTCGCTGGGCGCTTACAGATAAAAAATACTTTATTCGCTTTTTCGCTTAATTCGCTTTTTACTTTTCGCTTTGCTTTTGTTTTTGCTGTAATATTCATTTTATTTGTCAGCCGCCACATTACTGTTAACTATCAGCAAGATTTTAGAAATGACTTCACTGCATTCAACAGCCGTCTGAAACAATGCCGGTTCTGTCAGTCAGAAAGAAGTCATTTCAGAGACAGATAATGAAAGATTACAAACATCAGCCTTGCTTTTCTAAGAACAAGGAACAATTATGATTGAAGTAAATGGGACCATTTAGATATTTATGTTGACAGCAAGATTTCCTCAGTCAAACCATCATGCTGGGCTAGCTTCACCGTCCACATTTTGCTGCTAACGCTAACTAGTACACTAACTAGTAGCATACACTTGACGGGAACAGCAATGAATTTTTTTCACACTTTCACTTTGCATTCGTTTATATGGAATTTCATTAAAAGTACATTAAAAAAACGCTAAGGGAAAAAAATAATCTGTCCATTTGTGGGATTAAGTAAACTAAATGGAAACTAAACAGACACTAAACAGGAAGCAGTTACCCTGTAGGTGAACATCACGTTTGACATCCCTGTTCTTCCGCCTTCAACCTCCACTTCCACCGGCCCAACCATGCTCAGTTCACTCGGCAGGTCCACAGGAGGTGAGGGGGGGAAAGGCCCGATCTCACACACAACACTGAACACACACACACACACACACACACATGAAAGCACATTAAAAAACACAATAAAAAAACACTAAGTGGTTCTTAAACTTGGTTACACACACTGCATTCGCAATTCTACAGATCAATATACTGCATATGGTGTGATAATATGTTCATTTAACATTGTATCAGTGCAATTACCTGGTAGACACCGAGTATCGTTCAGGTTGGTGTGTACACTGCACGCCTGCCACGGTAATTCTTTTAATATCCTCTCGCTTGATGCCCAAGTTGGAGCCCTTAATGGTGACCGAGATCTGCCCATTCATTGGTCCATACCGTGGAACAATCTAGAACGAAATCACAGCAGCACACTTAACGACGATAGTTAACAACACTTATCAATAGCAAAATGTTTACTTGAAGCGTCCGAATTATGACGTCTAAAAATAACTTTACACTACTTGACTAGTTTACACTACCTCGACTACTTGACTACTTTACATTACTTGAATTAAGCTTGGATTTACGTATAGAACCACAACTTCACAACATTTACAAACAATGGCAACTGGTGTATACCAATTCTGCGGCTTTGGTACCATTAGGATTTAAGAAGCGAGGCTGTCGAGAATGAATTACTGAAGTGTTTTGAAAACTTTTTGATCTTATTACTAAAATGGTCATTATTACAATGATTCACTTTAAAACTAGAAACAAATCGATTCTGTAGGTGAGAAACAGACTCATCAAGTTTCCTCTAATCTCTCCCTCTAATGAGACACTTGAGCTTGTTTGTCTTTGACAAGTTGCGAAAATTTAATCATGGAGAAACTTTCAAGAAGAGCACAGAGAGCTGTTGCGAAAATCTAAGCTACGCATACAAATTACCAAACACGTTTTGTTTACTTTCCTTAAACAGACACTATGTATTACATTTAAAACATTATTAATTGCACCTAATATTACTAAAGTTAAATGGTATAAAAATGTATATTGTTAAATAAAATGTACAGTGGTATAATTTAGTGGTATAGTAAAACATGTATAGTTTTAATGGAAATAAAAATAGAACCTGTTTACACATCTCCTGGGATAAACTTACCCATGGAGTCACTTAACTAGTTCATTAACAAGGCAGTTAACACCATGACCACTGCTCTTTTGAGTTACGCGGTTGCTTTGGAACAAAATCATTTGCCAGATGACAAATAATAAAACACTATCAGGCCCAGGCAGAAAGATCATTAGTCTCAGATGGATTCAACAAAATACTAGCACGAGAGAATGACTGTTTCGAATTTCCCGTTTGCGACTATTATAGCGGAGAACGCATGCATCTATACATCATCTAGCCGTGAAAAATTGGGACGAGGATACGAAATTCCGCTTTAGGATGAAGGGAGAGGAAAAATATGAACTGCATTTGAACCGAGAGTGGAGAATTATGCACGTAAATCCAAGATTTGTCACTGGAGACGTCGTACAGATAAGATGTTCTTCTCTTGCATTTCATCTTTAGCTCCGTAATGATGCGGTTTTATGAACTGTACATATTTGTAACGTATATGTTTTGAGTGTGTATGTAAACATGAGAGAGCGAGGAGGAGGAGAACTAATAATGATATAATGATGTTGGTGATGGTCCTCACATCAGTGATCTTTGGGGCAGGACACTGCTCAAGCTCCTGGCTGCACAGATCTTTATAGATGCAGGATTTTGTGGTATCACACCAGACGCAGTCGTACTTCTGATCGGCGTTCTTACACAGACTGCAGTCCTCACGTCGTACCGAACAGTTGTACAAAACCACTGGGTAGATGAAAAATAAACACAATTATGGTATTTAAATGGATACATCATTGTAATATGCATGTATCTATGTATTTATCTATCTATCTATCTATCTATCTATCTATACATACATACATACAACTCATAGCTCAAAACTTGTTTGTCAATTCATGCGAGTATCTTTTGTTTATTGTAGTAGTTGCCGTTGCTAGTCGCTGGCAGGTGGTATTATGGGATGGGACGGTCTCATTCTAGAAAGCATTTGATTGGACAAATGTTTGGATACTCCTTGCATGCAAGATTTACATGACATTTACATTTACTTATTTAGCAGACGCTTTTAACCAAAGCGACTTACAAATGAGGAACAAACGAGGAACAATCTGCAGTACACAATGGCAAATTTAGAGCATAAGCGAGAACAGTACACAAGCTACAGCAGTAGTGAAATGCCGAGGAAAAAAATTACATATATACAAGATATATCATTTGTGCCTTTGTTTACGGCTGTGGATTAGACCCTGAAGTAAAAGACAAGAGCTTTTTAAATGCACATATCTGCAAAAAAAATCCCTTTTATCAACATTTAAGAGAACTTTTAACAGTTGCATCTATCTATTAATAATTTAAAACTCAAAAAATGTGATGTCATGGGGTCTTTCAATGCGTTCACTGTTTCTGTGCCAAACTGTTGTGATTTTGTAAAAGGATGTTTGGCAAGCAACAGCTTCACAGCAGCTTCCCCAGCTCTGGTTTTCATGCCCCTCTAACGTAGCGTGATCCACAGAGGTTTTTTTTAAACGTACCTCTGAGAGTGCTGTCAATCTTCCAGTCTGTGTCTTTATCCTTTATGTAGAACGTCACGTTCACCTCTGGCTCTCTGTCATAAGCAAACTGGCACAAAAACAGTAGAATGTGTCATTAAACAGGCACGCAGATTCACACAGGCACATCAGAGCGTCTACGATGGGGCCGCTCTAATTCTCCCCTGCCAACGTGATGTCTTTCAGGAATCTGATCGCTGGGTGTTTACTACACCCACACGGGGCCTCATCACTACACCCTACACACGTGCACTTCAATAGCCGTGTCATATTGGTTGGAGCTCAAAAAACAAATCAATGCGTGAGCAGAGGAGAAGAAGGAGGCATTAAACAAAGAGAAAATCAGGGAAGTGTACTCACCTCGTACCCTTCGAAACTGTACCTCGACCCGTCAGCCTCCACGGTCACCTCGCCCACCTGTTTCATGAGCTCTGTGCCGATCTGGAAGGTTTTGCCCTGAGAGATGGAGAGAAGGTAACGCTGTTGTTAGGAATGTACTTTGGAATCAGAAATATATAAATATGTTTCAGGAAAACTTGATGCTGATTGGTTGAAAAATGATAACAATCGCGAATCTATATTTATCTGTATGTATCTATATGTTTAATCTATATGTATTTGACCAATTTCGTAACTGGCCAAGCTAGTTTTTCTCTCGTAACGCCACCCCATCTTCTCACATATTAAAATTATGTTAATTGCTGTATTTTCGGAAAAGCCAAAGATATGCCGTACAATTTTAGTCTGGTGTAGTCTTGGCAAAACTTGAAAGATTAAACAAACCTAACCGAAAACAACAACGTGTGCGAGTTAAAAGCATACTTTACCGAATATTTTTCCAGGTTTTTGCCCCGAAATTTGATGGGGGTTTTGATGCCAACAGGGATGAGCAGAGGTTCTGGGATCTCAAACTGAGGACACCCCTCCTCCTGCAAGAACCAGAGAACATCTAATGAAACCGTAGCTTTTAGAACTATTCCTGTGCAAAACCAATGACTGCTGGTCCAAAAACTCTTCATGCAGGAATGCACAAACAGACATGCCTAAAATGCATGCATTCACAAACCAGTGGAGTCAAGATTGGTCTCACCTCCTGATGCTTGATAATATGAGAACCCTCAACAGTGTCATCGCTATCACTGCATGTATGTTCCTGAATGTTCCATTGGCAGCCCCACTTACTGGTTACACAAGCTATGCATCTGCAGAAGACACAGCCAACCAATCAAAAGAAAGCATTAAAGACAGCTGGACAAACTAATTACAATTAGAATTGGACAGCTGGGGAATTCCAAGTTAGAAAAATTTGGGAATTTATAGGAAATCTATAGAAACATCATTGTAAGGTTCAGTACAGGATTATTTATATTGTTTTGTCCTCCATGAGAAAACACATCGAAATGCATTTGGTGGTGTTTTAAACAGCGCCACCTGTTGGTTGGGAGCAGGGTGCCTGATACTCACGGTGTATTCTGCGCTCTCTTAACCACCGCGGCGCAGTCGTAGAACTCATACGTACTGGATGCCACGTCGATACTGTCATTCACCTTAATTACCATCGGCACTGCCACAAAATCTACACACAGAAAAGGGAATCACACCAGTTTTAGATAAGATTAATTCACAATGCCAATTCGGAACTCCTGGTGCTCCAATGGTAGAGTGTGGTGCTAGCAACACTAAGGTCATGGGTTCGAGGCCCAGCTAATAAGCATCAGCCATATGGACATTAATGTAACTGTAACCTTCCAAATATAAATGTAACTCCTAAATAAAAAAATAAAAACGTTTCAACGTGTAATTGTTTCAGATGGTCAGGCTACAAATTAAAAATCACCAATTTAGCAAATTACAAACACGAAGGAAAGAAATAAATAATTCATATCATTTTAGGCGCTCTGCGAGACAACGCCATCTGTTTGTTCTGGGAGCGCAGAGGAAGTAAGTGATTATAAAAGCTGAGGGATAAACAGATGGAGAGGTCTGCTCTCACCTTGTGACTCAGGTGGAGGTGGTATGTAGTGAGAAGTCGGGAGAGCGCAGATGATCTCGGTTTGTTCCATAGTAGCTTTGCTTTGATAATCACCAAACACACACTTCAGTCTATCAGGACTGGCGATGCTGGGGAGTGAAGGGACGTCAATTCGAACCTGTTTAAACCAGAAAATATACAATTATTTTTATTATATTTTTATTTATTAACAAATTATTTGGCCAATCAATTTCCATGATTTTCACAGCCATTTGTGATTATTCGATAATATAGTGTAGAACATTTGATATACTGTAAATTTTACTGCATTTTTAAAAAGTTTTCATGATTTTCATGAATTCTATTTCCCTGAACCAAGAATTCCCAATTTTTGGAATTTCCATAACCAAGAGGAACCTTTAAACGTGCAACTGTCAAAACCAATATTCCTTCAGCGTAATGCCACCTTTATTCATTACAGCTGATCCAGGAAGTTAATTACAGTCGACAGGAAGTCTCTTCAATAAACCACTGAAGTTTCTTCTGTGTTTAAGTAATGCAGAGGAACGTTCTTTCCCTTAATGTGGGCTGGTTTTAAAAATATGAAATAACAGGAGGTTAGGATTTGAAATAACTGCATCACGGTGTGTGTGTTTTGTACCTGTGTACTATCTGTTTTCTTGCAGCTGATGTTGGGGGGCTCATAGGACTGAACAGTCACACACGTTTGCTTTGGACTCCACAGCCACGCGTTTCTTTCTTTTCCTCTGCTACAG
The DNA here is from genome assembly GCA_036877585.1 of Botia kubotai. Lineage (NCBI taxonomy): Eukaryota > Metazoa > Chordata > Actinopteri > Cypriniformes > Botiidae > Botia > Botia kubotai. Next base: position 12,116 of record JAZGTI010005365.1, read on the forward strand.
TCCTTCCTCCTGGTACAACTGCAGGAGAAAAGGATCGTGGGTAATAAGCCACACTGGATTCTCTTAAGCCCGATATCTACTGTACTATATATCTAAAGCACAAAGTCGCTAAACAAAGTTTCACTGCATTGCAGTGTGAACATGTCAAGCTGTGATCTGTGCTCACGGTTAATGAAATCTACTTAGAATGGCTTGAACACTCAGCTGTACTCTCATTACAACAGCACGCAGGAAAAACTAGGTAACTTTGGTCTTTAGCGATACAATAGACATTCTCTTATAATCTTCATAATTATAATCTCACGGCCTAAATTATGCTATTTTACAGTATATAACACTTTTAAAAAGAAATTTATAATCAGCTTCCTGTCACATAATCATATACAGGGCATAAGCTATCAGCAACCCATAAATCCTTTCTGATAGTTTGATTTTAAGTTGAACCGGCCAAATGGTGACCAAAAATGAGTTTGACAGACTCACCGGCCCTCCAGCACGCACCAGCCGCAGTACGGGTCACGCTGGGACACGCACGATTGACAGTCTTTCTTCTGCTCACAAGCCTGCACGGGCACTTTTGTGATCTGAACAGAACAACAAAACAATAACAAGAGAATCAAGCAGGATTCAACATAGCCGTTGACAGAATTGTGAGATTTACAAAAGCTCCTTTACCTTTATCAGGCGCAAGCTTTAAGTTGGTTAGTCAACATAAATCTGTTTATTTCCACATACTAAATGTTCTTTATTGACATGTGCACAAGTAATGTGTGTTCATTAACTGTTTGCAAACCTTTTTGCCAGTAGTCATGTACAGGTGGTCGGAACTTGAATCAAAAAAGAGGCTTTTGTTCACCCCGCCGTCTGTGCGTTCCCCTGAAATCCTGTGATAAAAGCCAGTGTAGTTGGGGTCAAGATGCACCTGGGAAGAGGCAGAATTTGGTTATGAGTACTGGGGCATACAGCAGTCATTTACATTCATTCGACCAACACATGCTTTCATTCAGAATGACATTACATTACAGTGACAATACAACTGGAGAAAGTTCCGGGGTTAAGTGCCTTGGTCATGAACCACAATTGTGGGAGCTTAAAAACAGGCCTTTCTGGAGTTCGAACCAGCCACCTTTCAGTTACTAGACCTGATCTGTAACCACTAAGCCACACCACAGGAAGAGTCAAACCTCAAGGGCTACAGTGTCTACACAGTAATTCCCAAACAGAGGTACTCTGACAGGTTTGTGGGGATCTTGTAACAAATGATGGTGTATTATTAATTATTGTATTGAATATCACATTATTAAGCATGTTATTGTATACTGCATAGTTCCTTATTATCATGCAGCCCTATTTCACATGTAGATACAAATGTGTCCCTCAAAGTGCAGGAATAGGGGAGTTCCTCACCTGTAACACATCTCCTCCACTGGTTCCCAGGAAGGCCACGGTGTGCTCGTTCTCCACTGCTACAGCTACAGCTGTCAGCACGTCTTTCCGGGTGTAGATAGGTTTGACAGCCAGAGCGTATTCGGGTTTACTGGCCAGCGGTGATGGTAGGAACTCTTCTCCGCATTTATAAGCCTTCACCATGTCCTTCTGCTGGGCCAAAAGACAATCAGAGGGGCCTCATGCATGCTTACACATGCTATCAGAAATATAACACGTCTAACGTCTGAAGTCGTAATTGTGTCATAACCCACAAGCTGCTGATTCCATATGATACTTTCAATGCGCTATTTGAATAGTCAGTCTGCTGACAATAATGGAATTTTGGTCAAGTAAGTGGTATTTTAAATGTTTAAGGAACATTTAACTGAAATCTTTCTACCGATATTAAAAATCTGACCTGAAGTCATATGCCTAATGTTTAATATATAAAAGTTTTGTAAACGAAAACTGTGCCAGTATTTTAATTGAATGAAAAATGTTTTATTAAAAGGATGAACTGAATAATGAAGAAAAGAGGCCTATATCTCTACCCCACAACAAGAAATCAGCAATTAAAAATCCAACTCACGGTTCTTGAGGTTTGACAGATGTCTTCTGTTTTAGAGACGTAGGGTGAATAAACAGTCTTTGGCTTCTTGTCCTCTAGAAGTTCACCCATGTAGCAGGACTCAATCACTTCCTCAAGTCGTCCGTTAATGCTGCTTAGCGGGTACGCGCACAGAGCCGACCGGCTGCTGTCTTCATCCGAGCTGAACACAGCGAACAGAACTTTATCATTTGGATTTGAAAGTTTTATATCCCGAGCCAGAACCTCTCCGGGCGTGGCCAGGTACGCGGCCTGGACCTTGTTGTACGTGTTCTCCTGTCGCTCGATGTTGCTGGAGCAGTTCAGCTGAAGCTCGGTGTAGGAGTAATAATGATGGTCGTTCTCGCATAGGCGCGCCACAAAGGTGATCTTCCTGCTGTCGCTGGTGCCCGGAGTTCGCGAGAACAGGAAGTAGATGTAGCCGTTATCCTTGAAGGCGTGGCGAAAGTCGTGGAGGTATCGCTGAGCGAAAGGGCTGGCCTGCACGGTGGACGCTTCGACCATGTTTTCGAAGACGTCCATTTCACCGTGCTCCTGCAGGAGCCGAGTGCTGACTAGCTTTGAGCTGTCCGAGCTACCGTAGCCCTTCCCCACCAGAAAGACGCTGAGGTTAGCCTTAGTGTTAGCCTCCACGTAGTAAGAAATTACGCCAACCACGGCAACGGCCTCCTCTGTGCTAGCTACATAAGTCTTCTCTCCTTTAGTGTCACTGTAGTACACCGGTTTGTCCACGCTGTTGAGGTTCACCAAAGAGCAAATGCCCCTGAATACGCTACCGCACACGACCAAGGTGCCGTTGGCAGAGTTGACCAGTAGGAGCTTGTTGACGTTGTTCGTTTCCTTGGCGTCAGTGCACTGCGCAGTGATTGGTGGAGTGCAATACGGGTTGTCGTTCTTGGGGCCCGTCACAACACTGCTCTCGAGCTGAAGGTCAGAGTTCAGCTGATAGATGCTGTTTACGGCACCCAGGTAGATTCGGCCAGTGTGAGGGTCCTGAACGACGTTGTTGATGGTGGTAGTGGAGGAGAACTGGGCTGGAGTATCATCACAGCAAGATGAGCCAATACACAGCAGCATGGACAGCGCTGCCAAGGCCCTCAACGCCATCTCTTAAAGAGACAGAAAGAGAAACGAATGTTAATGTAGAACTTACACAAACATGTCAGAAACAAAAATGATTGCTCTGTAATGTAACACCACATTGCATGACAGTTCCCAATGGTGCATTTATAATAGTGATTTACAATTTGAAATGTTGGGTTCGAGTTCCTGGGAACTGTCAGTTTGGCTTTATTTGACTTCAACACAAGTAAGGAAAAGTATGTGAAGGATGTTTCACACAGACGTGGCAGTAGAGAGGCAAAATATACTGATTGCAGTTTTAAATGACATTAAAATATATTTATAAACTGAAATTTGACAGCCAATATAGGTTTCACTTTCTTACAGAGAAAAAAGCATCACTACTAAACTTCTGGAAGCAGTTCTGCATCGTTCTAAAGCTGTCTATATTGTGTGTTTTATTGCAAACCATTGCGATATGCGATATTTTTATCATTTCAGAACGCGTGGCCCCGTCAAAGCAACAGTAATTGTGGTGCGTTTAAATGCAAATGATTGTCTTGAAGTATGCGTGTTGAAATGCAAATCAAGGAACGTGTCATGAGTCTAACACAGTGACCTGTCACACTGCATTCCATTGTGAACCCGTGACTCGCTTAGTCAGGGCTGTATGACACAGTCAGCACAAATCTGAGAGTCTGCGATTATATCGCTCATGTTAATCATCTGTGTGTGGTGGGTTGAGGGAACTTTACAGCGTGCCAAGACTTCTCATTCCTGTCACATGTTTCATAATAAGGATGTGCCAGACGTTTGTCTACGCTTCCGAATTAGCAGTACTGACTGCCTCCTGCTAACAGTTAACACCAGCCATACCAACGAAGCCACAGTTAACGCATGCCCGCCGCCGTAACCTCTAATCTCATTGAACACTCTAAAGAACTGACAGACAGTACAGAGAAAAAGCCACTCGCTGCTGCCCTCCCTCACATCGTGTCTCGAGAGTCCCGTCATTAAAGCCAATGAGAGAGGCAATATCCGCTAAACTCTTACTATGAATTCTTTATGAGCTCTGGGTGAGGGACAGGGTGTCTGATAGACTCACCATTGTTTAATCTATGGAGAAAACGTGTGCACTTCGGTAAGCTAAAAATCTCAAGTCAGTTACATGGAACTTCACTCCAGAGGATTTTTGTCACGTTAAGGCAAATAAGATTGAGTTCCTATGGGGGGCACGACTGAGGATAGGAATGTATAAAATTCAGGTTAAAAAGTTGTCGGGAAGGTCAAATATTCCATGAATATTCCATGAATATTCCTGTATATAAAAAAGTAACATTTATGGAATATATGGAATATTTGATCTTCCCGACTACTTTTAAACTTAATTTCAATGACACAATAACTGGCTGTGATGAAGTCCAGCACAAAAGCTTTGCATACCATACCAGTGATCATAGGGGTTGTTTACAGACCCTTTATTCGTTTGGCCCACCTGCTGAAGTTGTACCTATAATTCACCGAGACACCTTTTGTTATGCTGGCATCAGACAGTCCTCTGATCCTTTTGATAAGCCCTTGACTTCCGCCTCAGTGTTAAGGAACTAGTTGAAGTGGTGAGGGTGCAGATAAAAGCAAGACGAATGTGCGGAGAACAGAGGTGGAGATTGTGCCTCTTTAGAAACGTTTTGCCTTTATCGCTCTTGTCACATCGTGCAGCCATCCGCAGAGCTTTTTGAGGGAAGTTGAGGGGCCAAATCACACCTTCATCCGACTTTCTCTTAAACTAGTTTGAACATCATGTTTTTTTCATCTGTGGTGCTCACAAAGGCTCGGCTCACTTCAGACATTTTAACCCTAAGTATTAAACTTATTCAACTTTGCTGTATGATGGACATTAAGGCTAAGAAGCACTAAACTTATATTGAAATAGGGACTAAGGAATGTTTTTTTTATTTATTTATTTTATTTGGGCCAGTAAGCAGCCGCCAAGACATCCCTAGTAACCGCATAAATACATTAACAACCACTCTGAGCACCTTAGCAACCACAAAACAACGTCTGGCAAAACACGTCGTGACTGGGAGTTTTGCACAAGCAAGCATTCACACTTCCTTCAGAATGTGTAAAAATATCATTTCATTTACTCCCATTTAGAATTATTTATACACGCGTACACTTGCACAGCAGCTCGCCCCACTGGGGCCCCACTGGGGCCTGGTCATGTCACAATCACATATCCTCCAAAACAGTCTCAACATGCAGGGACCATAATGTTACAGGAAGTGTTTGTTTGTGTGTGTGTGTGTCTGTATCACTGTGTTTCTCCAAATTACAACAGAGGGCAAGACTCAGACAGTGTTTCCTTGATTTCTCAGTTCTCTTCTGATCCGGAGCCAAACCAAGCACATTTCCTCTAAATTAATCTCAACTCAAGCTGCGTGTAAATGAACTTGCAGTGCGGCAGGCCTCCAATCAGAAGTGGAAAGGAAGGTTTGTTTTATGCTTTCTGGTGTGTGATTTTGTCTCTCTGCGTTAAGAAACAACATGACCGGTAGCTCAGTACACAAGCAGTACACAAGTACCTCAGGCTATTACGCTGAAGACTGGTTCAGAACTTTCGGCCAAGGTAACAGTGAAACCAACGCACCTCCTCTCAAACTGTCTCTCGAATGTAAACTTTGTTTGACCACCCACAGCAACTTTTGTTTCACTTTTTCCCCACAATCAAATTCAGTTGTGCATCATTTACAATATGTACTCCGTCTCTCTGTGATTTCCAATGTTAATGTTGCAATCTGTAACTTTTCGCCATCTCTGTCCGAAACACTTGCAGATGACTAAACAAACTTGTCTTTGTATGCATGTTGAAGTCAAATGAAGACCCAACAGCTCAACACAAGTTAACACTGCGAATCAAGGTAAGGTGAGGAAATTGTGTTGAACGCTGATCGCTTGCTTAATAACAGATTTGTGTTCATTTTTAACCAAAAAGTTATGGATTTTAAAAACATTTTCTCATCTCAGAGTAATAGGCAGAGTCAGTTATAAAGCTCTCTCCAGGTATCAGAGACCTCCTTGACTTGAAAACAATCATTATTTTTGCAATTCCATTTGGTGATGCTGGTGGCACACAAATGACTGACTTCAGCTTCAAAACCTGCTGCTTGGTTATGCAGAATGGGGTGTCAAGTTCTGCCCTCGTGTCACGGCTGTCTCCGCTTCTGCTTTTCAATGACTGTCTCCACGGAAGCCTTAGGATGACTGACAGGTGAGACTGCCAGACTAATTAAAGCTGGGATCAGAGGGACCGGCAACGGTTTGGACACGCACAGGTGAGAGCGGTCCAATATTGAAAGAGCTCTCTGAATGTTTAAAAGAGAGTTTTAAACTATCCCAGACTACTGGAGGACTCTAATTTGGGCTCTGTTCTAAACGATGCACTTGAAGTGAACATGCAGTCCTGCAGCCTATATTTGCATGCATTTGTGAAACCCTTGATCTGTAAAGCTAGATACTCAAATTAGGGGCCACTTTGAAAATGTCGGCTGACCAAGGGCCAGTAAAAAATAAACCCCGGTAGAAGAAAAGATACTTCATTTGGTTTTAAAATGTAAAGTAAACAACAACCACAGCTTAGCTATAAACTAGCCTCATTTTTTTGTACCTCATTCGTCACAACATTGAAAAATCGTGGCCTTTAAAAAGATTATTTTCCATAATTAATTTTTTTTTTAATCTTATTTACACACAAATGCAATTAAAAGTTATAAATGCGTCTAGTAATGTCTTGTATGGTGTTCTGAGGTGTGTGTACTTAATATTCTCAACATTCACTTGGAGTCCAGACACAAATGTGAGAAAATCTGGATTATGGTGGGTGGGATGTTGATAACCTTGTGAGAGGCCAGATTTGACCCGCAGGCTAGACTTTGAGTATACTTTCCATTAGGGTATCCAATTTGCCATTACATGGTTTCAAAGTGGCTCGCAGGTGCCCCCCTTTGTGCGTTTGTTGTGCTTGTTTACAAGCCCTGTTGTGTAGCAGGATTCAGAACAGTCTGCATCTCAAATGTCCATGTGAATATTATTCTGACCAATCACAGTTTGTAAATATTTTTTTTTTCTAAAGATTTTCTTGTCTTGTAAAATTCTTAACTCTGTCAAGTTATTAATACTTCTGCCCACATATTATGGCCAACCAGCCAATTAAAATCAATAATCCATGTGAAGTTATGTTAAAAATATTAATAAAATGTAAATAAAAGTCTCTTCGAGTCTCATAACCTTTACCCTTGTACATTTGTAATCTAGTGTCTCTTTGTTTTGCACTGTCTTACATCACCTAACTGTGGACACCATTCGGAATAAGAAATCAGGAAGTGCTGCCCTTTTCCAGCCCTCTGGAATCTTCCGTATGTATACAGATACATATGGCGGAGCAGACACAAGTTCATTCTGCTGTCTGACTGGAAAAGGCAAGAGAAGCAGGACATAGACGCAGGGCAAATAATTCAAGAGTTTATGACTGAGCAAAGCTGCACCCAGGCACTTGCAGATTGAGGTTAATGGCAAAAATGCCCTTGTCTAATGTGTGTAAGAGGAAAGAGTGTGTACACTAACCAGCTGTTCCTAATCAAGTGAGAGATGAGTGCAAGGGTTAGGGTAATTACTCTAGCTGGAAGTGAACTAGTTCAGGGCACTCTCACATGGCCTGATGGCCACCAGGAAGACGATGGGGACAAACAAACGGATAAAGACCATTTCACCCTCTCTGTTAATAGCACGTACACACTGTGGCTCTGTTTCAAAATGGTTCCTCATGGAACCTTAAAAATGACAGATGCGAAATGATCTACACATGCAGTGGCACACAAACATCCCTCTGTATTTGGGACATGAAAATTATTTCAATGAAGTCTGAAGTACATTTATTTTATAATCAAGATTTGCCTCCATTCTACCACCACTGGCGCAATGCATTATGGGATTGTCTCATTTGCAAAATACACACATTGTGCTGCCTTAATATTTGGCTTTTAAATGACTGATTCCAATATCATTATCTGGAGAGCAGAGTGGTCGTAGCCAGCAAATAAGAGCTGCACAAAACGGGGGGGAAATGCGATTCACAACATCCCCTCAAAATTCACAACATCATTAAGCGACAGTCGTGTTTAGAGCACGACTATGGTACAGCTGAAAGGGATTGGAACTGAGCTTTTGGAACACTGTATTTGTGTACAGTAAACCTTTATAGAACTGCTGAATTCACCCACCCCCCTCATTAACGCTTTTGAAACATCTCTATCACGATCTCTGCCTTCCATCGCCGTGCTCCCCCGCTCTCAATCACCAGCGCCGCTGATAATCACTCTATTCTACAGCTGTCAGCCGCAGAGAGAGAGAGAGAGAGCGAGAGAGAGAGAGAGAGAGAGAGAGAGAGAGAATGGGTGGAGATGACAGCAAAGTGGTGAAACGCACAGCTCAGACTTTCATAAGCCAGGTTCAAGTGCTGAAGGCCCAAACGTAGTTTAGTTTCATAAGGCTCCTCGAAAACAATTTTGATGCAATTTGTCAGCAAGGCATCATCTGCCGTTACACGCGCGGGGATCAAAGCGAAACGAGGAGCGCTCAACTCGCACGTGACGAGCATGTCGTGAGATAGCGGCTCGCTTACGCACACATAAGGAGAGATCGAGAGTCTGCTTTATGCTAATGTAATCTAAACGGCTCTCGTTAAGAACAGACCCAGTTAATTATTGTTCTGATCTCTCAGTCCAGCCCAAACAATCTAATTCCTGCGAATATGAGAGTGAGTTCCCGCCATTCGTTTTTTCCGTCCTGTTTTTTTTCTAAAATAATTGCTAATCTCACATTTCTCTTCAAATAAAAAAATATATATTGGCTTAAGAACTCTCCTGCTCCACGTAACAACATTAAACATCAACTATCATCTGATTATGGATGGTTTTCCAAAAACAGATTATTTGATTAGCGAGATCAACTCATTTATTGCTTAATATTTCATACTTTTGTACTTTTATGTACTTGTGTATGTTTATTCATCTTTTCCTCTTTTATCTGGGTTTTCCGAATTCCTACTTATGTATTTATCATATTTTATTCTTTTATATTTTGTTTTATTATTTTAAAGTATATTTATATATGTGTGTATGTATGTATATGTATACACACACACACACACATATATATATGTGTGTATGTTCAGGAGTGTTGTGACCTTTTCACAGATGTAGTGGGTAAAAGTCAATACTCTTACCAGCGCAGACAGATGAATGAGAATGAGCTCAAGTGATTATTACTCCTAAACAGACAAAAATATTTTTTGGAAGCAAAAAACACACTGAAAATGATAATCTGTCAGAAAGATCACACAGAGGTCAATTTAGCTTGTCCAGTCCCCGAGAGACAATCCGACTTTTCCTCAAAATTCCAATTCCAAAACACCTCATTTACACATGGATAACTTTACCATTAACAAACGTCTACAAATTTCTCTCTCATTTTGCTACTTAAAAACACAAACTCATCATATGCATCTATGGACACAAAGACGCGCACACGCGCGCGGCAGTGATGCAGAGCCGTGTCATCTCGTTCACTGGGCTGTAGAGAACAGCAGGCGTGCTGATTAAATTTGACTGCTCATTGTGCTGAATCTATAATTCTCTCCACATCACTGCCTTCAACAAGCTAAGAATACAGAGAGGTTCCCCCGAGCCATTACCTCAAATATGCACACGCGTTGAAACTTCAGCGTGTGTGAATACGCACGGTTCAGTTTACATCGTGTGTGTTTACGCTGCACGGCCGTAACTCTTTACAGTAGCCATCCAAACATTACAACCGTATTAGAATAGTTACTGTAATTTGAAAACCACAGGCATTTATAAGGTCTTGGCTACTGTAACATCTTCCACTAGGTATTTGAACATGGCTGAGGGAATATGTTCCCATTCAGACACAAAAGCATCTGTGAGATACTTCGGTGCGGAAGAACTTGCACAAAGTCAAGACCTGATACCAGTAACACAGCATTGTAAACCATTATACATTCTATGAGTGCCTGAGCTCTTTGGCACACCTCAGTCCACTGAAAATGTTTGTCTAAGGAGACTGCCGCACTGTACACACTATTTTATACACCTGCAAGTAACAGTTGTAGATGAAATTGCGTGTCCACATACTTTTGTGTGTGGAGTGACTGTGCGCGTACGAGTCTTTTTGCTTGTCAGTTTCGTGATAATGTAAGACCGAATGCTAAAGAGCCGTTCAGTGCAGAGTGCCACTCAAGTAATGCCAGGGTAGACAGTAACCACTTAACGCTAGCTGTGAGCGACCGTGTGCATGCGCTAGCATGTTAACAAAAGACAGAATAAGAGAGAGAGAGACTTTTGGGGAAAAAATACAGGCAGACAATCACACAGACCAACTGGAAACAAGGCAGGGAGGCACGGCTCGGCACAGAAACGACAAAGCCGTCTTTATGCGCTGGTGGGATCGCGCCCCTGATGGGAGAGCAAAAACAGTCGCCCAATCTACATTCAAGACTATTCTTTTAGAACACGCCGGCTAACTTAGCCTGAACGTATTCAGCTATAACAGCAAAAACAAGCATTAAGAGCCAGAAGAGAAGCTAATGAATGCATGGATGGGCGTGTAAAACAAATGAATTCTCTGTGCACGTACATCATGACGCAGATGACAAATTACAAGCGTGGAAGAAGAGTTTGTTGACTACTTTAGGGGCAAAGAGTTCTCTGAGGCACCAAGACATGGAAAAGTCATTTGGTACCCCCTTCCTGCATTATCTACTCCTCTTTCCCTTCCTTCTTCCAGTTTTTTTCTATATCCATCCCTCTTGTTCTCTCTCTCTCTGATTTCCCTCGAGCTATGGAGTTTACGGGAGAGATAACGTATCTTTTCCACATGATAGCTTTCCTAATTGCTCTCACTTAAGCACACAACCGGCAGCTCCATCCAGAACACATTGTATTAATAAATTACACTGGGGTTTAATTAGCCAGCACTCCGATGCCTCAGGCCAACACACACACACACACACCTTATTAGGTGTGACTATCAGAGGCTATTCACGAATGTTTTAGGTTAATGTCAATAACTTTGCCAGAGCTGACATATATTCAGCAGTCTCCGGAGAAATACCGAATGAGACACAGGGCGTGATTATTACTGTTGAACAGGTGGAGAGATTTTTTGGAAGCAAAGAACACGATGAAAATGATAAATAAAACCGGCGAAAATATCACACAGAGGTTAATTGGATTACGTCCGGTGATAAATTTATTTTTAAAACACGGATTATTGATTAAAAAATAAAGTGGGAAAGTCTGGGTTTCTAATTTAGTACAATTGCTTTCATTATAAATTACTTCATTAAACATTCAGTGAAAAGGTGTAAATAAAAATAACATGAATTTGAAAATCTCCTAGTATTTGTTACATCCCTTTTGTCTTTAATATCAGCATGTACTTTTTAGTCATGCACGTTATTGTTGTTGGTACATGCCACTGTGGCCTGAATCACCCTGAACTACAACCCTTCAACTGATGAGAAAGACCCAGGGGATTATGGGGGATTAAAAAACATTGCCAGCGGGCAAAATATTCTGCCTGACCCCCATGATTTTCGTAGTGTATTTGGACGGTAAAACATCCAACCAAAGCCATCCTGCACTCATTACAGAGAGCTTAAAAAGCCCCAATAATGAATAAATGAATGAATAAATTCCAGTAGCCACAGCTGCAGGTATTAATACATCACAAATCCTCTATGGCTGACCCACTCTATGACCTACTTAATGAGAACAGGTCCTTTATACAGGAAATCCTACTAATAAACATGCTGTGGTCAGTTCTCGCTCTCTGGCACGCATCGCCATTCCTGACTAAACTTTGTTCCGGCCCTTAGTGTTTCAGTACAGGATTAGAGGTTACTGTCCGCTGACTGCCACAGTATATTACTGTAAGTGTGGTCAGGTTTTACTGTTGCGGCCCAATGATGATGGTAAGTAATGTTCTGTACACACAGACAGTCATTCCCGCAAAATATGAAATCTGGATCTTGTATCATCACGAAGGGGTTCATTTTATAAAATAATGAACCGCTGACTGTACATTATCTTGCTTATTATGCAGCTACTTACTGAATAAATAAATAAAAGGAACATGAAATATTGATTGAAGTTAAAACATTTTGATTATGTAAAAAGATAACGGACTACTACACAGCGCTAGGTGAAAAATGAAACTGGCACAGTACAAAAAGATTCGTTGCCAGGGGTTCAACAGCGGTCAATATATAGAGTTTAGAATGCATTACATATAAACAATTGACTGCACGAGGTTGCAGCTGACCAATCAGAATCGAGTATTCCAGAGCTCTGTAATTACAATAGAGAAGCCGCCATAAATAACACACCATTAACACACAAACCACCTAGACAACCGCACATACACAAAACCAAGCTTTGCACCAAATGTGTGCTCAAAGGAGTGTTGAAACACACACACACACACACACATACACATACACACCTTCATCAGTCAGTTCTCCATATTCAGAGCCCTGATTTCCAAAGTGGCTCATAATTAGACCAGAAAAACCACCCACAAGCATATTCACATCCCATTACAGAACCTCTCTCAAACCCTGTTATCAACAAGTGCAAATTCACCGATCGTGTGTTTACGCGGGTCACACCGGGTGATTGATGCTGATAGATATTAATAAGATGTTTGATGATTTACGGGCCGCTAGAAGGTGAATGTACTATATTATGAATCAAATAGCAAGACAGTATTTAGAAGCTTATGGTCTTGTTAAAAGAGATAGAATTAGGGTATATTAAAAAGCCTGTTAAGGGATGGGGGGGATTAACTTCTAAAACTATTACATCCTTTCCATCACAAATTCTGAATTCCATCACTGTAGCTTGTGTTCTAAAAGTCAGTGAGAGAACGCGGACTTTTGCAGGGGTATGCGAAACCTTTTGCGTGAGACAGCAAACTATTGGCTTGGAGCAGTTGACTGATCCTGAATTTATTTTCCAACATCGTTTCCACAAATACTTCAGAAACACACACACATCATATATACATTTATAAAATTAGAGACCCATGCTACTAATTCAAGACGTGCACACAGACACACTAGAAGTACTTCTCAAAGTCATTCGCGACTAAGTCTCAAAGGCACAATAGTTTTCATAGCAAGATGATGATATTTGCCATAATCTAACCCTGCACCTAGTCCACAGAGAATCCTGTTGACATTATAAGATTTGAAGCACAACATGATTTGGCTGATTTATGAGCATTTCAAACTGTGCGAGACA
>JAZGTI010005366.1:0-10380 GCA_036877585.1 Botia kubotai
ACAGTCTATATATGTAACAGTATATATGTATACTGTAACTGTATAATGTATATACATAATGTAATAATGTATACAGTCTATATATGTAACAGTATATATGTATACTGTAACTGTATAATGTATATGCATAATATAATATAATGTATACTGTCTATGTAACACAGTATATATATGTCAGTAACTGTGTTTGTTTCCTCTAGATGTGGACCGGTGTCTTGAATCAGATCTGTGTGACCAGACTTGCATCTATTCTAATGACTCTGTTTCGTGTGAGTGTCAGGATGGGTATGACCTCACCCCAGGGACGGGGCAGTGCCGGGCTACAGGTGAGAGGGAGACTGTGATGTCATATCTTTTATAAAGATAGTGAAGATGGGTGGTCTGTAATGTTTTGGGTGGGGTTGGTCTTGTACAGGTGCAGTTGCTCATATGGTGGTCTACACTAGTGAAGGTGTTAAGCAGATGGACCTCAGTGGTTCAGAGGAGCAGAACATCACCTCTCAGAGCGGCTCTCCAGGGCCTGTTGCAGTTCACAAGACAAAGAACATGCTGTATTGGGCCACTCCTGAAGATCACATCATCTACAGGTGCTGGAATCAATTCAAGAGTGTTTCTATAGTGCCCTTCACAATTCAGCATTGTACACTGTGAAACAAGTGTATGTGTGTATGTATATGTGTGTGTGTGTGTGTATACACACAGCTTTCTACGTATAGTAAATATGTACATTTTATATACAATTTAAATATAAACTTTTATATATAAAATATATAAATGTGTATATCCTATCATCCTATGTGTATATTCTACCATGCAGAATACACAATACATGGTATTATTGCAAATTTTCATCAAAGATGTACATTAGCGAAAATTACTGTATGACCAAATGTTTCTAGGATTTTGGCATTGTGTTTGTACCATTTTAATTAGACTGTTATATAAGAAGACACAAGGAATCAAAGTTTCCTTTAACATAGTGAAACTCAAAACATCAGTTCAAAAGGACAAATTTCTAAAACGAAGTTGCCTAAATGACTGGTTTTGTACTTTGCGTCAGAACGCATCAGCACATGACCGCCCAAAACTCTCGGCCTGCCCAGTTACGTTAATCCTGTAAGAAAAAGCTGACTTGGTAATGTTGTTAAGAAAAACAAAGTATAAATGGGGAAGACTAACTAATGTCAAAACTAACTTAGTTAGAAACGTTTGGCTGAGGCTTTTAACAGTCGGAGCAGTTGGAGCACAAAAACAGCCTGTTGTTGAGGAATGAAGTTGTGAACATTTCATTTGACAACACAAAACCACACGCTGATCAGATAGCAGAGTCGCAGAAAACACTTACCGCTGGTTTAACACGCAAAGCCACCACATACAGTACTAAAATTAGAGTCACGAAAACCTAAAAAATATTTTTTGCCACAGGAATAATAAAAATGCATATGACGTTTTTAAATTGAAATGGCGATTGCAGCTATAATGTATACATTACAGTAGTTAGCTTATCGTTAGGCTACAATGAGCAGTGACTTACCCAGAGTTTGTGTTTCAGGATATCGGTTGAGTCCAGTGAGCACACCCCCTCTGTGTTGATAACAGCCTCCAGTGGGATTCTGGGACTGGCAGTAGACGAGATCCATGAGCAGCTGTACTGGGTTAGCACCAGTACACACGCTTTACATGTGGCCTCACTGAATGGCTCCGATCAAAGACAGCTCATCTCTGGCCTCTCTAGACCCACTGCAGTTGCTGTCCAACCTCTGCTAGGGTACAATCTCTGTCCTCCGCTCTATAGATGTCAGTAACACAAATTCAGTCATAAAAATGCCATTTGCAATTCATTTAACGTGATGACAGAATATTTTTTAGGGAAGTTTTGAGATGAAACAAAGAATTACATGAACTAATGTAATTACATGAACTAATGTAACAAGAATTCCTACTAGAATTACATGCACTAATAATGTGCACAAAAAGACCAATTAGTACGTTTTTATGTAATAATAGATTTCATGTTTGGAATTCGTGTAATGTCAATATTAAAACTGTCTGAACAGAACTCGTCTGTATTGTTCCTCTCTCTAGACATCTGTTCTGGGCTGATACTGGGAGCTCCCCCAGAATTGAGCGTGCCAGTCTGGATGGACAGGCCAGAATATCACTGATCACTTCTTTCATACGCAAACCTGTAGCACTTTCATTGGGTTAGTGTATGTATGTCGAACATTACAGATGCATGCAACCATTGTCATTATTTGCCACCTGTTGCAAAAAAAAAACACTATTAGACTTTATGCCAAGTCTTGCACTCACTATTAGACTGTTTATACCAGTGAAATTCCGTCCAGTTTGCTATAGGGTAAAAGTTATTGATAAACCGATTAATCTTTGGTTTTTCTCCATCAGATATCCCTCGAGGTCTGTTGTATTGGGCTGATTCGAGTCTCCACACAATATCAAGGGTTGCTTTTGATGGAACACACAGAAAGACGGTTGTAGAGTCTAATGGATATCTGGATAGGCCGTTTGGACTGGCAGTGTTTGAGGTATATTTATTAACTTGTGTGAACATAAAAGATTTCCTTTGTTTTTCAAAATTCTGTGCGGAAATAGCCAAACAATTGTGCAGATTCCGTCTGGCCCTGACTTTCAGCAACAACAGCCCCATTCAACAGCATGTCGTTACTTTTGTAGCTGCTTGTACGTCAGACATGTTTGTGTGTTCTGCAGAGTCGAGTGTACTGGACCGACCAATTAACCAAGTCCGTTTGTAGCGCAAACAAACACAATGGCGACACACTTCATGTGTCCCCGAGTCTTGGTTCTGTTTTACTTGCTGGACTGGCCATTCTTCACCCATCCTCACAGCCTGCAGGTATAAACTGTCTGCATTTCTTATAAATGTACTTGTTTTTCCTCCATACGTTATTTAAATGTAACAGTAACATATTTCCCCCCAAAAATGTCCATCGTTTACCTAATGTGAGTTCTGGCTGCATGTTTATTTGCTCTCTCCTGCAAACAATGAAAAGTGGTTTAGTATTTATATGGCCAAGCTTCAAACAGAGGCAAAAAAGCACCATAATAATGTCAGAAGAGAAGTTCATAGGAGTTGTGGGCCGTTCTCCAAGCCAAGTGAAGCATCACACTGCAGTTAATGTTATGCTTTAATGGCCGTTTTCTCTCTCATTGCTACTCTCAAATTTCCTGTCTGCTTGTGTTAAATTTAAAAATACACCTGTGCTGAGGCTGTGTGTGACTTCACACATTAAAAGCCACTACTGCAACACTACTGCAGTTTATACGTGCAAACACAAAACAAAAGTGTTTCGAGAGCTACTACACACAGAATGATTATGAGGAAATAATGATATAAAGGTCTCGGGGGAATTCATTTATTTCAATGTTTTTCTTATGGTCCACTTACAATGTACAAAATAAAATATTTTCCACAAAACAGCAACTAACAAGTTGTTTTAGCAACACGTGACCCCTTTTCACTAGCTTTCTGACAGTGTGAAATAACCACAGTGTACACTACATGCAGTGACTTTGAATGTTAAAATATTTAATTTCTGCTTTCAGACAAAGATCAGTCAGAAACCAGCGTCCTGCTGTCTGATTCATCCTTTGCGAGTATCGTCTCTTTAACTGGTTGGTATAACTTCACTGCTGAAACCTTCATGCAATGATTATCATCACTGTAGTTTGTGAACTTCATGAACCGCAAAGAAACTTCTCTTATATTTTCCTTTCCTTTACGTCACATGTCAGGAGACATCTGATCATTGTGCTGATTCATAAGCTGCGTAAACGCTCAGCACGTCTTTAACTTCTTCTGGTCGTACAGATGATCTTTCTCATGAAACACATGAAACCTGCTGCGACCAATCACAGCGAGGCTGTGGGGAAACCGGGATAACGGATCATATCAGTGAGGTGTTATCAAGTTTGTGTGGCACCTACAACTCTGTGAAGGTGTTGGAGGAACACCTTCATAGGTCACCTGATCTTATCCGCTGGAGTGACATTTTAGTGTGAACTGTTTTGAGAACTGGTCACAATCCCTTGCAGGCTTTCAAACAAGAGTTTGTTCTTGAAGGACTGGGCGGTTGGAAGTTAATTTATTTAACAGCCTGACACATTTACACACAAGCTGAGGGTTTGTAAAGTTCAAACATAAAGAGTGTGGGTGTGTAATGGTGATTTCTGGTATATTTAAACCCTTCACTAACATAAATGGGGGTAAAAAATATTAAAGGTAGGGTTAGCAGGTTTAAAGAGGCTAACAATAGCAAGCTAGCTTTGAAAGCACAAGTTCCCGCCCTCCCTCCAGAGCGCTTTCCAAACCAGCATAACAAAAATTATTTCTGAATAACAACATCTGCCTTAACATACAAACCGTACAATGACATATTTAAAATACCTCGCTTGTGTTTGTTTTTCCTGATCATCTTGTTTATTTGTTCTCGTTCTGTAGTCTTCCTCAGTGTTTTATTGGTGGGGGCAGTGTTGTACTGGCTGAGGTCAGAGTTCAGAGATTCTCGCCCTCTTCCTCTGTTTGGACCCAAAGAATCCCAAGATCCTCTTTTGCTGGTCGGACCACCTGTGGTACACGAGCACAAAGTAAGAGATTCTGAATGATAGAGAGTAAGAGATTTAAATGGTAGGAGAAACAAAATATGAAGGCAAGACTAGTGTATTTATACCAGGTTTTACAAAAGTAAGAAGATTACAAGGATATAAAATGTTTATGTTTCATAGTTAGGATACAGTATATTAGGCACTTTTTACACAATAACATAGCGCTGTGGAATACTTGATTGTGATTGGTCAGTCATGGCATTTTGAACTGTGCAATCCATACATTGTGTTGCGCATCAGGGTCCAGATCACCACTCACTATTGTAGTGAATATTAGCTAAAGCTAAAGGCGAATGCAGTGTGACTGTTTTTAAACAGCAGTTCTGTCAACGAAGCGCTAATATTAAGTGACTAGTTGATTTTTTTTTATCTGACAACAACAAAGTTCCAAAATGTCGAAACATCCGGTACAGAGACGGTAAACCAGCGTAATGGACCGTTAAAAGTGTTTCCTTCCTGCTCAGTCTTTTACATGTAGTCATTTTTTGCTTGCACAATAGTTGTGCTGTGCTGTGTGCTTATCTTCGTGTAGCTTACAGGTATATTTCCTTGTAGAACCGACATTTCAAGCATGCAGATTAGTTTGTAAATGAGTGTTTATTTGAATAAACGTGTTGCATGTGTTTTTAGGTTGCTACACAAACTGGCCCAGTGCAGTGCGACTGAATCGGTTCTCCTGTGGCTTCATTCATGTATTAAAGAACAGATGAATTACACACAATTTCCTTCTTGAAGACACGGGACTCCCATTGTGTTAATAGATTAGCAGCTTCACAAGTCAACGGTGTTCGAATTTGTCCTCGATTGATCACCTGACCATAAGACAAAACCTTACTGTGACTGTGTCAGACGTTTCGTTTCTGCTCCCTCTATCTAAAGAGAAGGAAGAAGGAAGAAAAAACACAATGAGACAGCTGGCATGAAACGGAATATATGACGGAGCAGCAATGTTTTAGTCGTGACTTAAATAACTGACAGAAATGCAGTTTAATATCCTGCAAGCTATAATTAGGTGCATTTTTTTCGACCATTGTGTGTTATTACAGCTCTCCATTTTGTTCCTTTTTAAATATAAACAATCCTTCAAGACTTCACTAAAGAACTTATTTTCTCTTCTCTGTTCCCTCAGCATTTATCATCCTGTCTTTGTAGATTACGCTTGAAACAGACCTGAAATGGCAGAAAATGACTAACAGCATTTTAAGCTCCATAGCTGCGATGTCACAACAGTCACGTGACAGCTGGCAATCATCGCTCAAATATTACACTGTGGGTTTGATTTTTGAAAGGTGTTAGTAGCTCGCTGCAGTTCTCAGATTTTCATTTGCATTCGTTTTGTTCTCACTGCTGTAATTTCAGTGATCGATGGCTTTTTGTTTATTTGGAGCTCGGAGAAGTCGACAAATCGTCTTGTTTTTGTTGTGTTATCAGAGAAATAATGTTTTAACTTAAATTCACCGACGCATTTGACTACTGTGGGACAGATCCATTATTTTGATGGGAAGGAAAAACAAATTCTATTTATTTTGTTGTGGTTTCTATTTATGCTGTAGCAGCCAGACTGTTGCCGTAAGATAAACATTTCAGCACTTCCTCACGACAGTGTAAATCGAACGATCTTAGTTTGGTAGTTCAAATGTTTAAAGTATTATTGATTTCATATGTTGCTTTTGAGGAATAAAGTTTATTTTTGTGTGATTAACTTTGAACTGTCTTTCCTTACAATGGTTTTGATTGCATCACCTTTTTAATATGCATTGAAAAATTATATAAATTAAATAGTGTAAATATATTATATATAAATTATATGTAAAGGTTTTCTTCATATAGAAATGGTAATTTGACAGAAACGGGTGGCCACTTAAAATTGGACTTCAGTCCGTAACCTTCGCCTCTCTATCGCCATCTCTGTTTGAAACATGAAATTGCAAGTTACTTTACATTTCATTACGCACGTTTACATTTAGTCATTCAGAAGACGCGTTAATCCAAAGCGACTTACAAATGAGGACAAGGAAGCAATTTCTACAACTATAAGATCGACAATCAGTAAGTGCTATAAACGGGTCTCAGGTATTCCAACACAGTATAAGAAGCCATGCGTTTTTTTTAAATAAAAGAAGCAGAAGTAGAGGTAGTGGCGGTGTGTTAGTCAATTAGTTAAGGAAGTGAAGATGAAATAGTTGGTTTATAGTCGTTTCTTGAAAACAGCTAGTGACTCAGCCATTCTAGTAATGAAGTTTATTCCACCCACCAGGCAGAGTGAAGGTAAGAGTCCGGGAAAGTGATTTCTTCCCTCTTTGGGATGGAACCACAAGGTGCCGATCATTAGCTGAACGCAAGTTTCTGGTGGGCAGATAAATGCGCGAGTGAGAGCAGGTAAGGAGGTGCAATCCAGTAGTCACTTTGAATACAAACATCAGAGCTTTGAATCTGATGCGAGCAGCAACCAGCAGCCAGTGCAACTGGATGAACAGCGGAGTGACGTGTGCTCTTTTAGACTCGTTAAAGACCACTCTAGCTGCTGCGTTCTGAATCAACTGCAGGGGCTTGATAGTACAAGCCGGAAGCCCTGTGAGGACAGCATTCCAGTAGTCCAGTCTGGAGAGAACAATAGCTTGAACAAGGAGTTGTGCTGCATGTTCTGATAGGAAGGGTGTGACCTTCCTGATGTTGTGGAGAGCAAATCTGCAGGAACTCAGTTGATCGTCAATCATTACTCCAAGGCTTTTGAATGGTTGCCCCATCAAGCTAGATTGAGAAGATATGATGGAGACGGGTTGGCTGAAACCGCAAGCATTTCTGTTTTAGCACGTTTACGTCAAACGAAGCCAAACTGGCATATCTTGGGAAATCGGACAGAACAAATTACAAATCATTATTATAAACGTACCCTTGTGAATCTGGTTAAGGTAAGGCGGTCGTTTTGAACACCGATCTGTTATGTACTTGCTGAATAACTGATTTTTGTTCGTTTTTGACCAAATTGAAGTTAGATTCATACCCTTACAAAGGCACCATATCAAACTTCATCTGCTTGCCTGGGCTGGTGATAATTATCTGTGTCTCAAACATGCTAAGTTTTGAGAAATCTTCTGTATCTATGTGGTTTTATGCTCTAGGTACTGCTGTAGCACAGAGATAAGGAGCGTTTCCTCATAAGAGGAGTGACAGATTTGTTATTGGGCGGGATGGTTGGTCAAACTGAAACTTCACATTTTCTCCTGCACGCTGGCTGGCAAACATAAACCAATGTAGCTGAATTTACCCACAGGTGAGATTTGATAGCGATGTTAAAACCAGTTTTATTTAATCAACATTTTATTCACTTTTTAAATGCATTATTTTTTTCCTTAGCAACAATAGAGAAAAAGTAAATACAGTTAAAATAACTTTGTGATTAAAGTTATTTATGCGTTTTAAATGTTGCTGACAAGTAAACGTATCCGTGGCAGATTATGCGCTTGTTTCTTGATCGTTTGCAGCACACTTATATTCTTACCGGTTGTTTGACGATTCTCTGATTTGTTAAACGGTAAATTAGTTGTAAGATTTCACCAATGGTTTGCCACACAGACGCGCAGTAACGTTGCGTTTCCACAGCTTAATGCACACATGTTTTAAGATGAGTTTTAAACTACGAATCAATACGAAATGTATTGAAGATGAAGACTCTAGCCGCTTGCGTGCATAGAAAAGACGCTTTATTTTACATTGGTTTGATCGCCCGTTGTCTTTGCAATTGTGAAACCTAAGTGCGGTATATTACGATCACACAATTATAAATGAAAACAGACCTGCTGACGTAGCAACCGGATTGTTCTCTAAAGAATAGTACAATTGGGAGTTTGTGAACCGAAAGCTAATAGAACTGTGAAATCCTTCTTGGTAACAAAAAACTATACAAGACTAAGATTATCTGTAGACCTTTATGTCCCCACTTCACAGAGACCGGAATGAGACCAAACCCGATAGCTTTCTTTTGTGCGTGTTTTCTGTAATAATGAGGCACAACCTCAAGAATAAAGCAAACGCGTCTTTTTCTCCAGACTGAAGTTACCTAATTTGACCCGTAACATTTGCCTCTCTACCGCCATCTCTGTGTGAAACATACAACTGCAGGGACATGAAGTTAATTTCTTAACGTGGATGACGATTCTAAACAGCTGCTGTAAGAACAAGCTGCACCATCCGCAGTACCCGCACATGTGATGTAGTAGCCGGATCTTCTTTCTGTTTACAGACGGACATTTCCCACGAAATCCGACCCGACAGCTCAAATTATAAATCATTATTATAAACGTACAGTTGTGAATCGGGGTAAGGTAAGGAGATCGTGTTGAATACTGATCTGTCATGTACTTGCTCAGCAACTGTTTTTGTTCACTTTTATTTGAAAACAGTTACAGATTTTGTTTTAATTTGTTGCCACACAGTTTTTCTAAATTCTTTTTTAGGTTTTTTAATTAATTCGTTTTATGAATACTCTTCTGTCTTACATACAGTATTATTTTAATATTCAGTTGTTATGTAATGTTGTTTTAACCATCTTTTTTTAGAGTGAGGCTTCACCAAACAGAGAAACTCCTTGTTACGTGTTTTCAATGTAATTCAAACTCATGTGGTTCATGTCCCGTGAATTCATTACATTTTGTTTACGTCCAACACTCAGAGAACCAAATGAAAACGCCTGTGTGCGTTTTACAGTTAATAGACTGGATAAACTCCAATTCATGTTCTTTTTGATCAATAGTACGCAAGATTAGAAGTTTAGTCACAAATCATTGCACACTGACAAGACCCAAGAATGTTCTGCTTTTTGAAGTGTGCGTTGATGCATTCGTTTAATTTTTTCAACAACCCTCGACTTCCTCAAAAGATAAGGGTGAGTTTATTATAAACGTTCACAAATGTGAAATAGCACAAAAGATTCTTTATAGTGAGAAAGGTTCTTTAGACTATGAAAAGGTAAGAAAAAAAATTATTCTTTTAAGAACCATTGAATAGTTCTTTGTGGAAGCACAAATGGTTGTTCTGTGACATGGCTGTAAAGAACCTTTTGTAGCATGCGACAGTAAGTTGCGACAAAACATCCGTGGAGTGACGCTTTACAATTTAATGATGCGATAGTATATTTATTATTGTGAAGCTGTATTTGTGACGCTGTGTTTTTTAAATCAGTATCTGATGAGTTAACCTTCCGTTTTGTAAAATGTCAACAGGTGCAATGATGAGAAAACGAAACGTGGAGACAATAGCTGTACTTCTAACGGGTGTCGTGTGCTTGGCGGTAATCTTCAACAAAAAGGAGCTAAAAGAAGACGTGGCAGTTAACGCAGTTAACGCAGACACTTATAAAAAACTACGTCGTCAACTTGTTGTCCAATTATCAGGTCCGGCTTGTGAGAGGAACGAGTCTGCTTCTGCAGTGGAGGGATTTTCTACACTACCAGATAATATTAAAGACTTCCTGTTTTACCGGCACTGCAGGAGTTTTCCTATGCTGCTAGACGTTCCTAATAAATGTGGTGGCCCCCAAAACTCTGCTGACGTCTTCCTTCTACTGGTCATCAAGAGCTCTCCTCAAAATTACGAGCGCCGTGAAGTTCTGCGGAAAACCTGGGCTGAGGAACGCTTGTATAAGGGCGTGTGGATCCGTAGACTCTTCATAAGCGGAACAACCGGAACCGGATTTGAGAAGATAAGGTTTAACAAACTTCTGAAGCACGAGAACAA
>JAZGTI010005366.1:10430-20898 GCA_036877585.1 Botia kubotai
GCTGACGTCTTCCTTCTACTGGTCATCAAGAGCTCTCCTCAAAATTACGAGCGCCGTGAAGTTCTGCGGAAAACCTGGGCTGAGGAACGCTTGTACAAGGGCGTGTGGATCCGTAGACTCTTCATAAGCGGAACAACCGGAAGCGGATTTGAGAAGATAAGGTTTAACAAACTTCTGAAGCACGAGAACAACGAGCACCATGACATTTTACAATGGGACTTCAAAGACACGTTCTTTAACCTCACGCTGAAGCAGATGCTGTTTCTGAGGTGGATGGAACAGCGATGTCCAAACGTCAGGTTTCTCCTCAACGGCGACGACGATATTTTTGCCAACACGTTCAACATGATTGAGTTTCTGATCAATCAAGAGGACAATGACGGAAGCAAACACCTGTTTGTGGGGCATCTCATTCAGAATGTAGGGCCGATAAGACAACCAGCTAGTAAATACTACGTCCCAGTTCAGGTCCAGGAATCGGACAAATATCCTCCGTACTGTGGTGGTGGTGGCTTTCTTCTGTCCGGCTTCACGGCCAGAACAATATACGACATGTCTCGCGCTCTTATTTTTCTGCCCATTGATGATGTTTACATGGGGATGTGTTTGGCAAAGGCGGGGCTCAAACCCGTGTCTCACTTCGGTGTAAGGACAGCTGGTCTAAAGATGCCTTCTGAGACCATTGACCCCTACGACCCCTGCTATTATAGAGAAATCATTTTAGTCCATAGATTTGTGCCACCTCAGATCGTTGTCATGTGGGATGAAATACAAAACCCATACTTAGTTTGTGGAAAGCCAATGGTATCCAATTAGATCAGACCATATACCAAAAAAATCTGTGTGACTCTCAAGAGCACAATGGCTTGTTTATAATCAACTTGTTCTCACTACCGACTCATGTATTGACTCTTGGTCATGACTCCTCAGTGTCACTTTCTAATGCACAGGGTACAAACTTTGTGTCAATTGTTAACATGCGGGGTGCTCTGTTGCTTTTGCTGATAAACCTTTGGCATCGATGCACAGACATTTTATTGTGGTAATAAATGTATATATTGGCATATCATTTTGGCGATTCTGGATGTTTGGTCAAACACATGCAGTTTTCGCTGTTTATAAAACAAACAATTTGTATCAAATCATTATTTATATATGTAAATAGGCAACAGTTTAATGACGAGACAAGGCAATAGTTGTTGTGGAAAAATTGAATAAAAAAAACAGCCACTATAGCAAACGGTCTCCTCTCCGGCATGTTTAAAGTTTACAGACTTGCAAACTCAGATATCAAAATTGTCCAGCAGTAAATATGACGTGAGAGGTCGTTCATGTCTAATTTTCAACTAGAAAACTTGTATTTCGCATAGAACATAAAGGCAGCTTATCACTCTTCATTGTTCTTATAAACGGACCGCATTGCTGCAACAACTGACCAAAGTCTTCTAAAGCAAAAACTTAACGCCAATTACTATACACCTTGCCAAAGTGCCTGTGCTTTAAACAATGATGAGGGGTCATGACCAAGCCACGAGTTGGAAGTGATAGTGTTGTATTTGATCTGGTATTTGTTTTTTTGCACTTTAACTGCAATTATAGCTAGTTAGTTCAACATTAAATGCGACTAAACTGATTGATTTCCCAGAAAATGGTCGTCGTGGCGATGTCACCATGTGGCGATGTCACACTTGTAAAACGACCAGGAACTAGCAGCGCTAGGCTTGTTTCTCAGGATACAGGATGATAAATCTTGCCATATAAATATTCAATTTCTTCTTCTCGAACAATTACTGTTCCTAATTTAGTAACTTGTTCAAAAAAGGTACAAACGTGTTCAACAGCCCTTATGTAAACCTTAAGAATGAATAGGCTTTAAGAAAACAGGCCAAGCCGTTAACTACAGTGTCATGTTCTCGGAAATGGAATGTTTTTGTTTGGGCTATTGCTAAAATGGAGTTCAAATGAACTAAAAGTTCAGATATAAGTTAAACTCCTGGCAACGGATGCATCGGATCTGCTGGAATAATTAAAGGTTTGTTTGTTTGGCTGTCCGTTCTGATAAAAACAGCCACACTGTGACTGTAGCTTACGTGATTGTTACACTGGGGTGTAGGCTAATAACAAATGTCCAAAGGGACAAAATTTGGCTGGCTAGCATGACCTAATTAGCTCCTGCTGGTATATGCTGTAATGACACCATCTGTTGGCAAAAAGCATCTTTTCCCGAACTGAGGGCCATTCGAAATTAGCTTCCTAGCACAAAACTAAATTTAATAACCAAACTAAAAAAACTTTATGCACCGTGTCAGGTCTACAGTGATTGGATGTGATACAAATCACATGTTGTAATAAATAAACATTAAATATATAGACACAGGTTTGCTGCTGGTCGGGGGCGCCGGGAGCATGTTTGTCATACAAGTTCAGATTGTTTGAATTGGTGTGGTTTGTACGGTTTGATGTGCACCTGGCAGGAAGTCACACCAAATGATGTCAATTATTATACGTCCAGCATCACAGAGAGCGCACTATAGTACACAACATGGACAAATGCCACGCACCACTTCATCCATGCAGTCATGAGGTTTCTGAGAATCAAGCCTTATATTTTCCCCGGCAGGACACAGATGTGCTCATGAGTGGTGAGGTGAGGAGAAGCTTTAAGAAACCGTGTTGAAGAGCTTCATGACCGTGTTTCTTAAGTTTTGTAGTGTGAGAAACTGAAGCAAAACAAAACTGCCTAAAAAGTTGCATTTGAAAAACACAACTAAGAAATTGAGAACCAAAACTGCTAGAACGGTCGATTTAGCAGTGGCTTTTATCTGCACTCAAGCAACTTAATGGACATGCAAGATAAAGTATCTCATCCTGGCAGTACGTTTGAGTGGATAAACATGTAAATAATGATACCAGCAAATATGAGGAACTCATTACCAACATCAAGACAACATTCACCAACTCTTGAACTTGAGTAAATATTAAGATGCAACATGCATTTTCTTTTGCTTCCTGACAGAAATGTGTTTTTAAAAAAAACACTTGTCTTATCTTTAATTTACAGCAGACCAGCAGCTTTTGTGCGCGAGACACGGTTTCAATTTAACTGGTTTGGTTTCTTCAGCTTCCCCTGACAGAAACATCTGGGGAAACAGGAAGACCTGAGGTTTGTGGTCATGCTAGCCGTCCGCGTGTCTTTAGCCTCTAAGAGTGACAGACGTCATTGGAGCAGCTGTTTTGATGTGCATGTTCACATGCTGTTCTAACAGACCAGACACTTGCTACACTCGTTTACATTGTTCTGTACCATCAATCATCAGTATCAGTCACCAGATGACTCATTAGATTTGATTATTAAACCAGTATTCCATAAATATTCATATCTGCTCTTTAGGTCACAATCCAGCTTGTCTGTTGTGCAAATGTTTTATGGATAATTGTTTTTATATGCATTTTATTCAGTTCTTATTTATTTTATTCTGTTATCGGTCTTCTGTGCTCTGGACGCTTCCGTCACCGAACATACTTGCCAATAAAAGCTTGTTGTTCATTCATTCATTCATTCATAAATTCAATCATCTGCTCGCTTATTTGCTCGTTCATTCATTCACTCATTCATTTGCTAATTCACTCACTCATTTACTCCCCCCAGATTTCTTATGAGGAAACCTAGATTTGTGACGGTCATATTGATCACACACAGCCAATGGCTCTTCACCCTTCCACCGTGCCTCTACTGCACTTTCCTAAACATACCTTACCTCCAAACGCCTGCAGCTGGTAAATGAGTGCCACTTTATACCGACACAAAGAGACACAAACTGTCCAAAACATTCATTTTGAATGGCTTCTTATTTCACAAATATTCATCAAATGTGGATCTACCTGAAACACACAGCTTGTGCCAAAAGAACCAAACCACAAGTACAACAAGATGCCTGTAAAGCTTATGGTGTTGCAGGAGCATTTTAATAGTGAAGTCAGTTCAGCGCTCCACCGGTCCCGGCACATAGAACCACAGGTCCAGTTCTTCAAACTCACATTTAGAACACATTTAGTCAGATTAAAGTCAGACACTTTTATCTAGTATCCACTAACCCAGCTGAAAGAGAATGTGCTCACAACTAACCTGACTAACATTCTTTTAATATGTATCAAAAACGTTATTCTTAAGTTGTTAGTGAAACGCTTTAAAAATGCTACATAATTAAAAAGATGAATAATGTTCCTATAACTAAACAATAATGTTAATACAACGTCTAAAAAACTGGACGTTTTTAACTTTCCTAGAACGTTCAAAATAACTAACGTTTTGTTACTTAATAGATATCTTAAGGAAATGTTACACGTTTAACATTCTAACAAACTAAAATTTAGCCAGGAAGCATTTTCCCTGGGATTCAAACCCAAGACCTTTGTCCTGTTAACACAGCTGTCCACCAAATGAGCCCCAGGAGAACATTAACTTCAGACATAACCTGTAAACTTCATTTCTTAGCATGCAGTATTAGTCAGCAGTGCTGACCAGCCCTGTGGTGTCAGGATAGAGTATATTCTCCAGAGTCAGCACATGCTACAGCTAACAGAACCGTTTCATAATATTCATGTAATCAGTACTGTGAACTTCATAGGTAAGACCTTGTGTGCACAAAACACACATGACACAATGTCACATGACCAGCATGACTAGGGAGGTAACTTGAGGTATCACCCTTGTTTCTGTGGTGGAACTAGACTTCCCAAATAGCTGCCAACAAAAACATTCCTGTTTTCACATTCTCCATTTAGCCAACCAGTTAAAACTGGCACTTCCTGCCATCTATTGTTTTGTACTCTTACAGTACAGCCATGGGGACATCCGAAACAGCATTAATTTGTCGTGAACTTTTTAATATTTACTTCAAAAATAATTGCCGGTTTTGAACACTGATCTGTCATGTACTTATTTTGTATGTACTTGCCTCACGAGAAAAGATCAACAACGTTTGTTTCAAGCCACATTTAAAGATTGAAAAAGCAAAAGTTTGTTATATAATGTGTGCAGTTATAAACAGAAACACATTTCTGACACTCGTTGTGTTTCACAGATAACAGCAACAGAATCTGAGACATTCAAAGTTTAGCAAACATAGTTAATCACACCTCTTATAAGCCCGTATCAGACCATGTACAACATGTTCTCTCGTGTGAGAAAGTTGTAGTGTAATGTTTAAAAACTATTAATTAAAATGTTTAAATATTGTTTGTATAACCAAGCAATAACGTTATTAAAACCCCTAAAACTGGATGCTTTGAACGTTCCCACAACATTCAGAATAAGATTCACTACGTTTTTGTTACTTAATGGAAAGTTAGAGACGCGTTTGTACAACCTATAATTGTTAGCTGGGAAGTTATATTTAGGTATCACAGAATCATATTTTTTGGTAGAAGCAATAAAAATTCACAAAGTTTAAAGTTCTGTCCAGCTTTTATCTGTCCCAGTATTGTAGTGAGTGTCTTTACTTTTTTTCTGTTTGTGTCATAAAGTGTCTGAAAAGTGGAGTCGATACCAATTCATAGACGATTCAAAGTTGCCTTAATGTGGAACAGTGGAGAAGTAGAAGCTCTTATTCACATTAAAGTGAAATAAAAATATATTAGAATAATAATTCTACCGAAATGAGTAATGGCAAGATTCAGTTTTCTAATAAAACGCGTTCAGATTGGATTCATTACTGCTTTTCTGCACGGTGCAGTTCGCCATCTAGTGGTCATAAAGATGAAGCACACCTTCTAAACCGCTACGTCACTAAATTCCTACAGCGACCGGCTAACAAGTTTAGGTTGTAAGAACGTTCCTCTAACATTTCCATTAAGTTACAAAAACGTTACAAACATTATGTTGAATGTTCTAGGAAAGTGTAAACCTTTTTTTAGTATTACCGTCTAACAATTTAAGAATAACGGTTTTGATATACGTGATATATAATGTAACGATACTACGGTTCTCCAAACGTTACTGCAAGAACGTTTCTGATAACTTTGAGGGAACGTTTAGAGAACGTTAGCCAATGTTCGGAGAACGTTCCCTGTTAGGCGGGAACTCTGTAATAACTAAAATAACAAGCGATAACAACTTTCTCACAATTAAAATGTAAAAGTACGAGCGCTATGCTGTGCTGCATAACCTGTAACCCACCTTTGCGTTATTTATTATTCCTTTTATTTTATTAGTTCTCCAAGAATTTAAGTGTTGTCAAAAAGTGGCGACAGGGCGTGAGGCCTTTTTATATATACCAATTGGTAGTGTGTAAATGGTTATTCTATGGCATCGTGTAGCTCATTTTTAGGAGCGTTCATACCTGCCAAACACACATCAAAAGCGTCGCAGCCGTGTCCTGCAGCCCTGCAGCCGTGTCCTGCAGCCCTGCAACCGTGTCCTGCAGCCGTGCAGCCGTGTCCTGCAGCCCTGCAGCCGTGTCCTGCAGCCCTGCAACCGTGTCCTGCAGCCCTGCAGCCGTGTCCTGCAGCCCTGCAACCGTGTCCTGCAGCCCTGCACTTTACATTTCTCCCGCGTTATCTGACACTCAGTTTAGGTCTAAATAATGAGCTGATGAGTTCCAGGTGTTAATGTGGGAAATGACATAGCGTCGATCAAAATGTAGCTGGTATGTGACTAGTATGTGACATCATTAAAGAATACCTTCAGCTGACAGTCGCTGGGTGTGTGATGAAAACGAGCTATGAACAAAAAATCATTGAAAATTATGACATTTACAGCATGTCAGTCTGGCTTCATTTGACTTCATCAATAAACTTAAAGCAACCTGCAGTTGTGTGTTTCAAACAGAGCTGGCGGTACAGAGACGCAAGTTACGGATTGCAGCTTTAAGAACGTAATTTTTTTAACTAACAGCACAAATTCGTGCTGTTTTAAAGGATAATTAACTTGGTTCTCATTTCCCAAATTATAAGATTATTAGGATTGTGATTAAAGCCCAAGTTAATCCTCAGGTAAGCAGTAAGCAAAATATTATTTTAAAAAAATAAAATATCATTAAATAAATGATAAAATATCATTTTAATTGTTATTTTAATTGTAAACTTTAAAAAACATAGGGAGGCTCATTTTTTAAGATAATGATGTTTAATACCAAGTTACCACTGTTTAATTGTATTAAAACCACTGGGGTAAGTTTGGTATTTTGACCGAAACTTACCATGGTACATTTCCGTGAATAGACGTCAGGAAAAGTAAGTTTCCTTAAAAGGCTGCCACATACAAAATGTAACACAACCCATCACAGCGGATCTGTCTGTACAAGAGAGCTGCAGGTTTGCACTGTACACACATATATAGTACAGGTAAGAGAATAGTTTCTATATATTTTTTATATATATATATTAGTTTTAACTTCCATGTTGGAAAAGTATGTACAGATATCAAACAGTATTTGTTCTGTGGCAGTCATTAAAAACAATAACGATTTAATTTTGTAGGAAGGATTTTTAAGAAACATTCTTAGAACATTGGCTAACATTTTCTCGAAAGTAAAAAAAAAACAATCTTGCAGTAACGTTTAGTAACGTAGAATGTTTCTTTAATGTTATATATATAGCATATCAGAAACGCTATTCTTAAGTAGTTAGCAGAGAGGAATATTAGCCAACAGCATTACTCTGATCTAACTGACATCTGCAATTCTGAAATCACTACAAATATCACGTATCTGTTATTCTGTACATTTTGTTGCATTTCTGTAAAGCAGCTTTATATGTATCATATAAAAGCGCTATACAAATAAATGTGAATTGAAAATGTGATAAATAGAATGTGAAACATTTTAAAATTGTTACCGATTTAAAAAAGGTTTAAATAATGTTCTTGCAACCAAGCAATAATACATTTAATTTTAACACATTTTACAAACGGGCTGTTTTGACTGTTCCTCAAACTTTCAAAATAATGTTTTACGTGTTTTTTACTTAATGCCTAACTTAAAGCAGAAGATCGTTAGGAGACACCACACACTATATAAATATAGTGAAAAGGGCAGACTTTTAAATCAGTTAATGAGTTCTTTATTGCATTATTGCATTGATTATAAAGTAAGTTCTTGGCAAGAATATGTAGTTACATTACAATGCTTGTTTTTTTCTTTTTTAAAAGAGTTTTATTTTACAGGGATCCTTCTTCCTGGTATTCAGTGTATTCTTCCCGAAACCACTCGCGGCTATCCAAGACAATTCTCTGTTACTGCTGTCTGATTTCATTGCTTAAAGCTAATTCCACGTGTTTTTTAAAATATCATTTACCACGCTGTTCACTTTGAAACCTAAACAGGTCTGCAGGCCTATTGCCTTAAATGACTTGTGTGTAAAAGACGCAGTTAAGAAAACATTTAATTATCATTTATTTAATGTCTGCAGTAAATGTCAGCGATGAGTTATTCGTTCACTTTGATTCAGTTTAATAATCTGGAAGTGTTCTTGTATTGTCACTTCACACTTGCACCGATGTGTCTGCAGGTCCCCATGAGTGAGTTTTTACTGTGCCTATAGCCAATGGATTTGCATTTGTTGTAAACCCCCAGAGCCAACTGTACTTTGTTAACTGCACCTTTCATTTTGACTTACAATTTTGTGAACCGTCTCTTTAAACAGATCCTACGATGAAAAGGCTAAGGTTCGAGAAGGCAGCTCTACTTCTGATGGCCATAATATGTGTGCTTGCAATCCTGAATATACATACCCTTAATCCCAATACAAACCTAAAACACAAGAGCAGAGATACAGATGGATTGGACAAACTCTATAACCAAACCGATTGGGAAGAATCACCAACTCTCTGGCCTTCATCATCTAGCTGTGAGAGGAACGAGTCTGCTTCTGCAGTGGAGGGATTTTCTACACTACCAGATAATATTAAAGACTTCCTGTTTTACCGGCACTGCAGGAGTTTTCCTATGCTGCTAGATGTTCCTAATAAATGTGGTGGCCCCCAAAACTCTGCTGATGTCTTCCTTCTACTGGTCATCAAGAGCTCTCCTCAAAATTACGAGCGCCGCGAAGTTCTGCGGAAAACCTGGGCTGAGGAACGCTTGTACAAGGGCGTGTGGATCCGTAGACTCTTCATAAGCGGAACAACCGGAACCGGATTTGAGAAGATAAGGTTTAACAAACTTCTGAAGCACGAGAACAACGAGCACCATGACATTTTACAATGGGACTTCAAAGACACGTTCTTTAACCTCACGCTGAAGCAGATGCTGTTTCTGAGGTGGATGGAACAGCGATGTCCAAACGTCAGGTTTCTGCTCAACGGCGATGACGATATTTTTGCTCACACGTTCAACATTGCGGAGTATCTTCAGGGTCTGAAGGACAATGACGGAGGAAAACATCTGTTTGTAGGTCAGGTCATGGAAAAAGCCAAAACTATAAGAAAACGTGACAATAAATACTTTGTCCCGAAGCAGATACAGCAATCTGACACCTACCCATCCTATTGTAGTGGAGGGGGATTTCTCCTGTCAGGCTACACAGCCAGAACTATCTACCGTATGTCTTACAATGTTACCCTGATATCAATTGATGATGCTTACATTGGAATGTGTCTGGAGAAAGCTGGACTCAAACCCACGATACACATCGGCGTGATAATTGACGCCGTGCAGAAACTGAAGGCTGACGTATATAATCCGTGTTTTTACAGAGAATTGCTTCTGGTTCATAGGTTTCTACCGCACCAGGTTTTTCTGATGTGGAAAGAAATTCAAGACCCACATTTGCAATGTAAACCGAATCAACCAGATCAGCTTTTGAGTGAATCATCAGCTTCAACACAGAAGCTGTGACTGTCGCTCTGTGACTGTCAAATGGGCGGAGCCAAAGAGACGCCTCGTCATACTGTAGGAATACAGAACATTACAGAACACAGAGGAACACCAGACGTACTTTAAATATGTAGAAATTGGTTGGAAGAAACAGACATTTAAACAATTCCAAAAGTAAATATAATTTTTTTTAAATAAATAGATAATAAATAGGTCCCTTTACTTTTTAGTCGTGTTGTATTACAATAAGCTAATAGTTTATATGTATTTTCTAGGACTATTTGCTGAATCAAATGAGCCACACAAACACACACTGATGTTGATTTGCACTAGAGTTTTTAACATGTATATAAGGCTCCGTCCACACGAAGCCGGTGCGTTCCCTATCCGATCATTTTTTTTCCTCGTCTCAAGAAATATCTGCGTACACACGAAACCACTGAAAACGGTGTAGTATATATGCCAGACCAGTATGGGGCGCTGTAATTCTGCCATAGAGATACACTATACACGGAGAAGAAGACTTTGAGCATGCGCATAACCTTGCGCACGTGATGTGATGACATCATCGTTTCACAAAATATACGGATTGGCTGTACACACGAAACCGCAAGGGTGTCGTTTTCAGATTTATCCACTTTGGGACCCGGTTT
>JAZGTI010005367.1:0-25591 GCA_036877585.1 Botia kubotai
CTATAGTATTAGTCTTATCCCACACATATTATTTGCAATAATACCATTAACATGTCAGACATTTGTTCTGTGTTTTATTACTATTCTTTGTTTTTATGTAAAGCTGCTTTGAAGCAATGTAACATTGTAAAAAGCGCAATATAAGTAAAATTGAATTGCTGCCTTAGGACGTTTAGCCGAAGCAGCAGACCGGAGAGCAGCAGAGGGGGCTCGACCTCCCGAGAAGAGAGCCGTTCTCTTTAAGGAATTCGCTCCTTAAAAGACTGGTCTGCCGAGGCATGCAGGGGAACTGCTGGATAACGGCATCCAAATTGCAGGCAGATCACTGGCGAATGCCATTGAAATAGTGTGGAGTGAATGCGAGAGACACACACTTGGCTCCAAAGCAAGAATCTGAATGAACGTGAGCAGTGGGCAGCTTTATACACCCGCTTCTGGGTGTATAAAGCCTGCAGCTCTTGCCCAAATGCTCATTGGCTCTTTCTCGGGCCAATGTGATAGGGAAGGCCAGAGATCTCAAGGAAGACTACATACATCAGTCCGTTGACGTAACGTTGAACGTGACTGACTGAAAGGGAACAAAGCAAAACTGGATATTTGAGCAAGTGGGGTAAAAGCAAGTTTATGCTCTTAACACATCATCATGACTATAAACTATATCCTTTAAAAAAATAACATTTAAAAAAATCTAAGGTCTGAAATGCCTAGCAATGCTAATAAAGTAAAATGAGTTAAATTGCATTAAAATATCTTTGGGGCAAAAAAATCAATTGAATATTGAAGTTGCTACAACATTGTAAATGAGATGATGTCAGTCAAAGAATTACAATAATCTCTGGCACTACTGTTTTATACTGTATATGACCAAATATTGTTTGAAAGTTATTCAAATATATTTGGATTTATTATTATTATTAACTAGACATAATTCAGAAGTTTGTTTTGG
Source organism: Botia kubotai (assembly GCA_036877585.1). Lineage (NCBI taxonomy): Eukaryota > Metazoa > Chordata > Actinopteri > Cypriniformes > Botiidae > Botia > Botia kubotai. The sequence continues at coordinate 947 of JAZGTI010005367.1, forward strand.
TGTACTAATATGGACCAAAGAGATCCAGAACATCTACACCTATCCAAACAGCTAATGCTTGCAAAACCAATTTGCTGTGTTTTTGTGGTTATCATTGGCATGTGGCTTGGCATGTTCAATTCTAAAAGCAAACGAAACAGAAAATCTTCCAGTGTGTTTCCGTTCATACAAGTTTCTGATACAGGCCTCACAGAGAAATCAACAATCAACATTACCGCAACATAAACAAATAAGCCTTGTCATACAATTATACATCATGTTTTACTGTGCAGTGAACAGATTAAAGGTTGGATATTAAATAAAACAACACATAAAGAAGATAAAGTAATTTCACTTTGTTCTGAAAAACTGGTAGAACATGTTCATAATGTAAAGAATTACATTTATGGTAACTCTGTTAATTCTTCCAAGGGGAACTGATTTCATACATCCATTAAAACATAAAAAAAAATGCAAATTTAGTTCAGTCAAAAGTTTCAGCATAATTTGCTTGGAGGTGCACATGGGTTTGATGTCTTGTTTTTTAATGCAAGTCCATTTATATAATTACAGGTGTGGCTTAATTGTCCAAATACCTTCTGAAGCCTCTAAATATCCCTAAAACTTCACAGCCTTTAAAAAACATAGATTCGTGTTCTATGGGTTTGTGTGGTAATCTGTTTATCTGATCCAGAATACTACAGGAAAATCTACTCACACTTAAAGATATTTATTGACCTCATTGACTGGCGTTTGCCTGTTTTGATACCATGCAATATTTAATTAACAAAGTGGAACAAATCATCTGAATTCTGTCACTGCAGGTTATGATTTTTTATTCTACAAGCTGGTCTGTATATGGCAGACCTACACAGCTGCAAATAATGGTAGTAAGCAGCTATGAGATGTGTGGTCTGCAGGGGGCACCATCACTGCATCAGGGACTGCAGGATGTCTTTAACCAACATTGTGCCAATCACCATCTTCTCACAATTGACCGTCAACTGAGCTCCGCCCCCTTCTTTCATCGATACGGTGACCAGCACAAGACAGCCGCTACTGATGGTTTTACCTGCGAATCTGTGAAAAGGTAAGGAAGGGGGAGGAGGAGAACTGAGATGATCACAGGTCAGAATAACAGACAGAAAAGCAGAGAAAAAGCAAGAGGAAAGCAAAGAGTGCAAACTTTTTACATAATTAAATAAGATCTTTAGCTTCAGTCTGTAACTTTTGTCTCTTTAACACCATTACTGTTTGAAACAAAGTTGCAGGTTACTTTATTTATTTATCCTTACATATAAAGTCAAACGAAGTCAAACTCAGGAAATCAGACCTAACAGCTCAAATTATTATTATAAACTTACTTTTGCAATTTAAGGTAATGTAAGGAGACAGTTTAAAGACTGATGTGTTATTTACTTACTCAGTAACTTATTTTTGTTCATTTTTAATTAAATTAAGTAATGGATTACAGCTTTGATCACTCCATAACAAACAGACATTAAGCAGCTTCTGTAACCTTGAGTAATACTATCAACAAGTCAGGTTCTTCTAAAACACAGCCCCTCAAATGCTTTCGCTACATTAGATGACAAGTAAACAAAATGAAACAAAAATGTCCCTAAAATCATCAATTTAATGTAGCCTCAGTTTGAGTTTTGCCTTGCATGGTTTTGTTGATGGTTAAAGTACTTATTTTGCTCTTCTATCTTTGCATGATTACATTGTTAGCTGCCTTTAAATATTTGCATTATAATATTGCATTATAAGCATACTGGTAGTTTGTTCAATGCAGTCTGTGGGCCGAGCAGACCAGTTGAGAATTTCCACTGTAACTGATGTGAAACATGCTTGAAACCATTTTCTGTATATGTTACCTGCACTCTTTATCAGAACCACAGGGCACCCTGCTTAAGTTGGCAATGGCTGTGACTCTTTCAACTATGACATGCTCGTTCACACATTTCTCTCCAAATGTTAACTTCTCAGAGATCTCGTTCATTCCCATCAGTTTACCTGCAAGAGAGAAAAGGGGATTGATAGAGAGAGGATCACTTCATTAGATTATCTCTTCATTAAACATTCTAAACTCTAGGCATGAGACGAAAGCAGCCCACTTAGGCAACAATTTTTGGGAACACAACACAATCTGTCATTTTTAACACATCTGTGTTTCTAGATACGGATGACAGTTTGTGCAAATTTTAACAAAAAAAACACAGAAAGTGTGTTAAGATATTAAACACACTATTGTGTTATAATTACACATGTAATGTGTAATGTGTGTCATAGATGTGCCTTTTTAAACTCAACTTAACAAAAAGACAACTTGTATGTAGTTTTATTAATGTGAATTTATTAAAACCTCACTGAAACAATTAAAATTGTGAACATTATTTTACTTTACATTTTTTTTATTATTTTAATTTCTGGTACTCTTGAGATGATGGTGCTTCTTGCACACCTCTCTGCAATTCACAGGAACTGATCTGCCCTTGAATAAAGTTAACATTAACTGTTAAGACAACAAAAATCTAAGTGTTATCAAGCATGTTAATGTTAAAGCTCCTTTTAAATAATGCGCAGCAGCCAGGAGATTTTAGTTTTAATAAGCATGAGGCAGCAGACAGCACTGAAAGTTGCACCGCTTGTCGATCTTGTTTAGAGTTGATTTATTTCATAATATCTCAACTATTTTTTTTTAGCTCTTTAAATCCATTAAACAATTGGCCATATGATTTTATGACATCATATTAAGAGCAAATCAAAGAGTAAATTTCCTCTAAAAGAGCTCACACAGACAGGTCGTAATTGCATGCCCGTGCTGCCTGTCCATGAGAATGTTAAAGTTGCTGCTGTTTTACTTCTTTATTAAACAGAGAAACATCTCGGAACATCACGAAACAAAGGTTCACCCCCAACAAAGCTGTCCTCCTGCAATGCCGGCAGTGGTTCCACCACCGTCTGAGCCTGTACCCCAGCCACAGCAGAGATCTGTTTGGCCGACCCAGGGATGAGGCTGCCTAAACTAACCTGCCTGGCCCTGAACAAGGCACAGGCTCCATTCCGGGCCCTAATGGTGAGTTGGGATGAGCAGTTTCCTTAATTGTCACACTTTGTGGGTCACAGGAGCAGGGAAGGTTTCCCTACACCTCCATGGTTGCCACATTGGGATAAAAGATCTCCCAGTGTAGTGACCTCTGCTGTGCCTCGCTGCAAAACACCCCCCTGATGTCCCTCTATAACAGGTCTCAAGGCATTCTGTTGTCACAACAGATTTATCCAAATTGGGCTTGGCTGCTGTATGCAACAGGCAGGCAGTGTTGGGGCTCTGGACAGATCCCTGTCTGCACTGCTGTATTAACTGCCTCAAGTTGCTGGCTTTTGCCACTGATCCAAAGCATGTGTCGGTCTGGACAGACAACACAGCACTCACATTGAATGTTGCAACTTACCTCCTTATAGCTTTAATGACGCCAGGGTCATGGGTTCGCTCCCAGGGATTGCATGTACTCAGAAACAATGTGTAGTATAATGCAATGTAAGTCGCTTTGGATAAAAGCGTCTGCCAAATGCATAAATTTAAATGTTCTATTAAATGTTCTGTCGATACAGAAGTCAATAGAAATGAGTCAATAGATACAGAAGTCTTTGTGCATCAGCCATATCCCAATGTCATATCTCAATCGCACAGCAGACATGCTGTGGAGCTCCATATTTTTTGGAGCATTTTTCTTTTAATATCAATTCAAAGTCAAATGGGTAATTTGTTTAATTGATTTGATAGCTAATTAAAAATATGGTTTTCTTTCTTTTAGTTTGCCACCCATCGGTAAAATGCTGCTGCAATCGCAATGTAATATAATCATCTTTAATAATTGCAAACGTATCAAAAGACACTTAATAGCTTGCGATGTGATGCAGACCACAGACAGCAATGTTATTGGATTAAAAAGTAACGTATTGTGCTGGAAAATATTTTGGTTTTGTTTTGTTTTTTAACACACAGTCAACACAACAATAATTGTGTTATTAATTAACACATCTTTTTTGAGAGTGACAGGCATCCAAATAGTGCTGTCTTATAAGATATCCAATTTTAGCCAAAAGGCAGGATTTTATGTATCCTTCATGGATAAGGCAATCTCATTGCAAAATGCATTGCAGCAAGCTTGTTGTAATGTTATGAGGAAATACATAGTCATGGTAACAGTCACCAAGGTTATAACTGGAGACTGCAATAACAGGGAGGGACAGCTAGAAGAAAAGTTATTTATAGACGGATATCAAGAGGGTATGATTTAATGCTTTTGTGTGTGTGTAAATAAAATTGGGGAGTCAATTTTAAGAAAAAAGCGTAAAAGTAAGCGTAAATGCTTATCTGTTCAAACTTATAAAAAAAATATTCTCTAATAGACAGTGAGAAATGGCCCCACAGGAAAGGAAGACATGAGTATGTATAAGTATGTTAAACTGTATGAATACAGAATTCATCAGCTGGTCATGACAGACATGTTTATGCTAAACTGTTGACGGCAAACTTTTGGTGTTAAGAGATCTTAGCTAACTTTAAACATGGCTGAATCCTATTTTGCATACTATCTGTGCTGTGAAGTATATTCATGCCACCAAATGTGCTTTGTTTTATTAAACCTAGACTAAAAAGCTTCCTGTCCTTGTTAAAAATATTAAGAAATGAAATATGAAATTGCCATTCTGATCATTCTGAGTTTCTCCCATGTAAACTTCAAAAACAAATATCCAAGAGACACAGACAGTGATTTGCACAGACAGTGAAAAATGACAGATTTTGAGGAAAATAAAGAGTGATGTGTTTGTCTTTTCAACACTCAAATGAGTGTTTGTGGGAGCATTAAAAAGCAAAATTGATACTTGCTTACCCTGCTCCTTTTTAAAATCGTTTTCGGTGATAAATGCTGGTGTCATTAACTCCCCGACAGGTGGCTGGATTGAGACGAAGAATTTATGGGTATGAGTGCTGAAACAAAACAGATCAGTGAGGAAGTGTGGAAATAATTCAGGTAATTATTTTAAACAGTCATTTTCTCACCATAGCTGAAAGTTAGCTGCCTGTGTCGAATCACAAAAATCTATGCCCATCACCACGGTAACAGATTTACCTGCCAGGAGCGACTCTGAAAGACGAACACAAATACACAAAAGTAAACTGGAAATATTCCACTGGTGAACAATTTTAGGTAAATGAATCAATGACAGACCGATCTCAGAAAATTCTCTGATCCTCATTCCTGACTGCAGTCTGGGCTCCTCAATGTGTAGGTTTTTGGTCTCTGAGTTGGTGTTGTTGGTAAATTGGATCTGGACGGCCACCATGTTGGGGTCTGGACTGAAGGGTTGCCTGCTGAAACAATATTTAACCGCGAGACCCTCGCCTGTTATACGATGCAGGAGTTCATACATCTTCATTGAACCAGATGGAGCGATAGTCTGTCAGAGACAAGATGTTCATGAAATTAGAACAAATTTTTCATTAAGTTTTCAAACTTTTCAAACTCAAGTTTATTCTATAAATACAACTGTCCTATTTGATATTAAAAAACTAATTATATTCCCTTTGAAAAACATGCATTTGGCAGACACTTTTATTCAAAGCAACAATGATTATTTAATTTTAGGTCCAACAGTTATGTAGTGTGTGGTGTAGAACTTACAGTAGGTGCTAGAATAGTGTCAGTTAGTGACAAACCCTCCAGATCAGACACCAGACTGCTGGACAGGAAGTTCACTGGGGTCACTGGAGCTGATGTTGGAGTTGGTTCAACTGAGTGAAACAGAGTGTTTATAATTAACCGTTTGGGTCTTTGGTTTTGAATGTAATGAATTTGATTATTTTACTCACAGTCATCTAGATCCAACAAAGACATTTCCTGCATCTCTTTCTTACTCTCTTTTTTTTGTTTGGGTGGCTGTTTTGCTGGTGTCTAGATGAAAGGAGAATAAGAGATAACATTCAAGAATCTGTTTGTTGCGTCTCATTCGTATCTCTGCAAGTCCAACCTTCTTCTTTCTGAAGTCAGCATCAGACTCTGACTCCTCTTCTGATTCATCCTCCGACTCCTCTTCTGATTCACTGCTCTCTGATTCGCTCTCTGATTCTGAAGCAATCTTTCGATCTTTTCTCATCTTTCTGCCTTGTTTCGTGTTCTCTGCACCGCTACTCTGATCACTGTGAGAATAAATCAAAACAATTAAATCACACGTAGCACAGAAACATTCTGATGTTAATTCTGATGTTAATTTAAACACATGAATCAGATTAGGCCAACAATTCAGTTTCCTGCAAATTAAGTGTCAGACCTCTCTGCACTCTCCTCCACTGGTTTCTTGGCTTTGGTTTTCTCCATCCTGTTCTTCTTCTTCTCCTCCTCTTCATCTTCCTCGTCTGATTCGGTCTTCTCTCCGCTCTCCTCACTCTCCGAGCCTGAGGCACTTTCACTGCCACTAATGCTCTCCGACCCGCTGCCCAAGTCTGACTCTTGAAAGAAAATCAAAGAAAAGTAAGAGTAAGATCACAATATCACAGTAGCTCAGCTCCAATCCTTGTGAGATACCCACCTAGGGAACATTTTCAGACATCAATGGATAAAAGATTATTTCACCCAAAACTGGAAGCTCTGTTAACATTTACAAAAAAGCAGTATATGCACAAAGTATTGTGCATACAGTATTAAGTCATTAGCTTCACAACATACCTACATCAGACTTTACTGCAATCAACTGTGTTCAGCAGGGTTTGGAATGAAGCTGCTTAAATATAATGTCATTCAGGCAGAGTGCAACATTTACCGCTGTCTGCAGATTCAGTCGGCCCAGATTCTCCTTCCGAATCTGAGTAAAATGGTTTCTCCACTTTCTTCTCCTTGCGATCTTTCCGGCTCGTACATTTGCTCCACTCTGGAATCTGCACAGTATCATAAACCAAAGTCAAACCAGATTCTGCAATAAAACATGAGTTCAGAGAATCAGGCATTGTGGTTCTGGTACTGTATTAATGGCCATGAATGCCTCTTTACAAGCCTCTTTTCATTTACATGGATATATTAATGTAATTACACCTCAGTCTGTTCCTGAGACCTGGTGTGTCTCTCTGCTCAGCTGTCTCTATAGCAGAGCAGGTTGAGGGTTCATGGCCACATTCATTCTTACTGTGTATACTAAAATGTCAAAGAAATTGTATTTTTTTTAAAAACACAAAACAAACCTCCAGCACCGAATTTTTTTGAAGATAAATTTGACTGTGTGTCTATTATTTGCAAGTTTTTTCATTCACTGCAGAAATGTACAGCTGGAGCTAGCAACTAGCATCGGTGCTGCAGGCTGTGTTCAAGGTTTTTTCTGTTGAGAATTGTTGAGGCTGAAGGAAGGGAAGGGAAAGAAAAGGCTGATCTAGCACAGTACAGATGCTACACTAGGCTGGTGGCAAAAAGCTCTTGGGTCTGACGCTAAGGGTGACTGACAGACTCACGCTGGTTAAAGTGGTGACTCTTTCAAGCAGCCTAATAACCTGGCAAACAAGAAAGAAACAAAAGAAACGCAAGAATGATGCTGTGAGATGGCCAGAAGAGAAGGGAAAGAAAAGAACAGAAAATAAAGAAAATATTTAAAAGTACACACAAGGAATCAGGTTGCACTTTTCAACAAATTAGCAGGTGTATTTGGACGTGTCTTTCCATATTTATACAAATTTTTCTTACAGCTTCAGTCAAAGCAAATGTATTTTTGGGGGGAATTCCCTAAAAATAAATTGCCTAATCACATTGTTTGTTTGCACACAACGTCCTTGTTGTTTTAGCACCCAGTTCACTGAAGGAATTATGCAAATCAGGTTGTGACAAAAATCTGTGCTGATTGGTTCTGGGTGCTGAGTTGTACAAGACTACAAATCTGGCAGACTGTACAGGGACTTCACAGACAGTACAGTTACCGTCACTGAGATCCACACAGAGACTCTGTTTGACTATATCACACATCTGGACATATAGCAGGTTAGAACGCTTCTTCTAGTCTTCTCAAGAGCATTTGATTATCATCTGATGAATTATTGCTGCCATAATTACCAAAATATTTACACAAATGTTTCGAAATTTAATTTACCACCTGCTTTCTGCTGGCATTAATAGCGTTTTTACTGTTGCAGCCAAATAGCAGTAATGTCTAAGAATTTGGCACATTAATAAACAATAATAATAAGCCACATTCATAGACATTACACATGAAAAATACAAGGTTTTGACAATTGAAATACAAGTATTATGTAAACCAGTGGTTAGCAGGTAAGACTCAGGTGTTCACAATTGTTTAGTGAATTCACCCCGCAGAAATTTCATCATGTCTTTTATATACCATACTTGCTATATTTTATATGTATCAGTAACAAATCTGTATTAGGACGATGTTTTAATGCTTTGTTGAGCATTTGGTGTCACAGTAACGGAAGTGCAACATTAATATGGAAGTTTGTTGATCTGATGTTTGTGTGGAAGAAAATGAGATTTGTAGGTCAGCAGATTTCAGAATCAATGGAGGTCAAACACACACCCCACATAAACACACACTTTAACACAGTCAGGTCAGGCTGGACCACAGAGAGAAGCCACTGCACACTATGGGCACCTCTCTCCTGTCTCTTAGGAGCTCAATTTGCCCCTCACTGGTATCTATGACCTTCTCTTGCTGCATAAAATAGTGGGCGGAGACATAAAGTGATTGATTGACAAACTGTTGAGCAGGGGACATTGAGGAGTTGGGGGCAAACATGGGGGGAGGGACTATTACTGCTAATACACCCATCTACTTAATGTGAAATCTGCTCTGTGAATAATGAGTGTTTTATGAATTAACAAACATGAACATTATAAAGACAAAACCTGAAGCTGAAATGGATGGAGACCCTGACCAATCATTGTAAAAGCTAGGACCTCATGCATATGCAAACTGGGTTGATCACTGAATTAATTATCACGATCATTTAGACACGACACAGCATTATGGCAAGATATAGATTATAATCTGTTGACTGAGAATTCTAGGTTTTTCCTAGGTTTTAACAGTTTGAGAATGAGCAGAGATGGAACAGGGTGAACGGATGTATTTGTATATATAATAAGCCCTAACAACGGTATTTTTTTGCATGCCTGAAAAAGCTAAGCCACCAATCGCAATCCCTTATGTATTCTAAAACAATGTTTAGAATTGCAGTATAAGCAGCTACCACCTCACTGAAATGCAGTGTGTGTGATGCATTATGAGGGTGGAGTTATGCTAATGAGCGAGGAGAGTGAGCGATATAAAAGTGATTGAGTAAAGCCTGTTATTTTTAACAGTGCTTTGAGGTTTCTTTGGGAGGTCTTGCATGTTGATGCTCCCTCTGGTGATCAGTTGAAGAAGCACCCCTGAGGCCTCTGGCCCTGTCAGAACTGTTCGCCCTGCACACACAGAATCCTTCACCTCCACGTTGCGCACAGACGGGTCAGGTGCCGATTCGGGCCAGGCAGGCAGCTCCTGATATCCTGAGGCTTTAGCGTTAAGGAGATGAGACAGTGACCCCAGCTGAAAATGATCTCTGTCTGCGAAACAAAAATCACAGGTGAGGTCAGCCAAAAATGAAACTTCTTCCATCATTTACTCAACCATTCCAAATCTGTATGACATTTTTGCTTCTGAGGAACACAAAAGAAAATATAATCAAAAGAAAATAAATACGTTGGTAACCAAACAACAGAGACAACTTCTGACCTCCATTGTATGGACAAAAAACCACTGAGACATTTCTCAAAATATCTTTTTTTGTGTTCCACAGAAAAAAAGTGTTACAGGTTTGGAATGACATGAGGGTAAGTAAATTATTAAGGAATTTTAATTTTTAAGTGAACTATTCCTTTAAGACTATGTGAGCTACGATAGAGGTACCTTATAGCAATAAAGCACTCCTCTACATCTTACTGGTACCTTTAAATGGAGATTCCAGGACCGGGGCGGGCTTGAGGGCAAGGAAAAGTTTCTTGGCATATTTGTTGAGAGCGCCACTCTTGTCAGTGGGCACAATCAGTTGGCGAATGAAGCGGGCACGATCTCTGATATCATAGTTTTGGTCATATTTTGCCAGGTTCAGCACATACTGGGTTAACAGTTTAGTCTGTAAGACAAAGAGGAAATAAAATTCAACTTTATTTTGCCTCAAAAGTTTCATGCCTAAGAGGAAGTGCATGTGTGTCTAAATGTGCATGTCTAAATGATGACATGCTCAGTCACCATCGCTTTGTTAAACAATGACTCATGTTGTATGTCCTTCTAGTGTTTTGTAATGCTTTTCTCCTTAAGAAGTTTACAGGATTGTTCTTCTCTAGAAATTACACAAGTTGAATAAGAACACATCTCATATCTGAACACATCTCATATAAGGTTGACGTTCACACACAGTGTTGCAAAGACATATATCACCTTACATTGTGCTTGTGCACAACACAACTTCTTTCTTTGGCTGTTGTTATTTTCAAATTCCTGTGACTCTTCATGTGATTTAGTTTTAGTAAAAATGGTATCAGCATTAACAGCTCTACAAGTGTAGACTTTGTTGCCGGTTTTCTAGTCAAGTTTCAGAACCATGGACAGCTCAGCTTAAATCAGGTTTATATCAGTAGTTGACGTTCTTCTCACCTGTTTTAAGTTAGTGAGGTACAGTTTAGCAGCCAAGTTGATGATCTGAAGCTTGACAATGTCTTCCTCGTTTGTGAAGGTTTTGGCCATTTTTCTCAGGACATCGGGTGCAATTTTGGGTACATGCTCACAGTACTCTCCGATCAACCACAAAATGCTGGCACGGGCCATCGGTACCTGACAAACGGGACATGCGATCAGAAATACAGGAGTCAATGGGGGCGTGTTTAAGCATGTAAGATTTGGATGAGGAAGTTACCTGAATGTTGTCTATGAGTTTGGCCATGTGCTTGATGATGTCACTGTGTTGCTCAGGCTGCATCTGTAGAAGTTTCTTGATGACCACCACCGATTCAGCTACAACCAACTCTGAACACAAACACACACAAACAAACATTAGTATATTATGTACACACATCACATAAAAGCTTGGACATTATCGGACACACTGTAAGAATGCATACACACAGGGCGCATTACAGCATTTAAAAATACAGCAAATATTTATTTAATTAAATAAATATTTATTTATTTTGTTTATGTTAAGTTCAATTCAGGGTTTGACCTAGAGTTTCATAACAGACAAATCAGGAGCAGCCAGGGCAGGGAATAAACAGCAATCTTGCATGTACGCTGGTAACCAAGTATAACACACAAGCCCTCACCGTCTCTGTTGGACAGCAGCTGTACGAGGCCGTTCAGGCAGGTGTCTCTGACCTCACCAATGTTTGTAGCACAGCGACCAATGGCCTGAATGCTCGCAGCCACAAAATCCTTATCCATACTCTTAATGTATGTCTGTATCACAAACACAGTAGATCGTCATATATATTTGTTAACGACCTCTATAAAGCTATAGAGATATAAAGTATATACACAGTATATATATATATATATATAGTATATACACAAGTTTTGGCTTCTATTGATGGTAGAAATAGCACATGTAAAATAATACCTGAAATTCTCTTAAGATGGTGGAGATGTTTGTCTCATTTGCCAAATTAGTCAGAACTTCCAGCTATATTCATAACAGAGGTCAATATTATCAGTTTCAAAACACTCTGTACTTTTCAAAACTTTAAAACCTCCAAAATATCTGAAGAATTAACATCTGAAGAATTATTACTGTTTCAAATTCCAGCTTGAATCCACTTATAAAAAATGAATATTATGAAAAAAGTGTTTCAGAATGTAACTCTGTGCCAAAGGTAACTCAATTGAGAGTGTCGGTTCACCTTGAGAATCTTGATTTGTGTGGGGTCTGTAGAGCGAATATAAAAGCTTTTTAAATATGGTTCAAACATTCCCTGAAACAAAAAACACAACCGAGCAGAGCTGTAAGTTTATCTGATCTCACACACTGTCTGCATTAAAATATGTTAAATCTTTCAATCTGTGGAATCTTTCAAGGACTAAACTATGAAATACTTAGCTATATACTTAGTATACTTAATAATTTCAGCTTTGGCCCTGTTTGGTGCCGGCCTAATGTACAGCCAAGGATTACTGGATAGGTTACAGGAAGCATCATTAGGTGGGCAGTGTCAATGTTTAAATAAAAAAAGCAGTATAAAACATAGACTGATACTACACGTTTATATGTATAAATGCAGTTATACATTTAGTAGGAAATTTATATATGACAGGGTATGATTAAATCATTTTTTTTATTAATTAATCATACTTAATTACCATGATAAATTAACAGCCCTAAAGTGAATAAATCTTACAACACTAAAATTGCAACACTTTTCATGTAACACTTTTTTTTAATCAAAAATAACAGTCTGTCTCATTCATAAGACTTTTAAAGCATTTTCTGTAAACAGCTCACTCGTCTCTTGATGGTCATCGTGGCAACATTCTGAAGCACCACATACTGGACTTCACTACAGAAACACAAAACACAGGCCAAAGACACAAGAGTTTTGATGTCAGCTGATCTTTAGAATTCAAAACTAACAAAAATGCATCACACTATGCCTGTGTAATTTCGTGTGTGTACAATAAAATCAATTTTGTGAGTAAAAACAGATTATCTTTTCAATATTTGTCATAATATACTTGGAATGGAAGTGTAAAAACATTTGTGAGACAAGGCCAAGTGTAATGAGGGAGCTGAATATTGAATGATGTTTCTGCAGCTCTCATTGATGTCCTCACAGGACCACCAACCCTGCAGCACCAAACAAAACCCACAGAGGAGAAAACCATCACCAGCCTCATCCATTTTACTGTGTGATCCCATGTATGTTTCAGAGACATTTGTGTGTTCTAGCTGTATGTGTGTATGTAATTAGAATGTGATTACCTGTGGCTTCGCATTAACCTGACCAAAGCTTTAGCGATGACGCCCACCTCTGCTTTAGGGGCCAGGTGAAAGTACAACTGTGCTACTGCCATCACCACCTACACATAGAGGGAGAGAGAAAGAGAGAGTGATTCATTATTAGGTGCTTTCGAACTCATAACCCAAATCAGCAATGTTTTGATAACGCCAGACTTTTTGTTGAAACCAGCTTACATGAGTTTAATTAAAGCTGTCTCTGTATATTAGATTATAAATAAAGTATTAAAAAAGTGAGTTGTAACATTGGCAGTAAAGTTCCTTATTGATGCTATGTTTCCAAAAAATACTTTAACTGTTTTTTTAACTTTAACTTTAACTAAAACTGTTCTGTGTGGAATTTGCGTGTTCACCCTGTATCAGTGTGGGTTTGCTCCAGTTTCCCCCACAACCTAAAGACATGCAGATTAGGTGAACTGGTGTCACTAAATTGCCCTTAGGAGGGCGAGTGCAAGTGTATGCATTTGAGTTTCCTGCAACTGAGTGTCTCTCCAGGTTGTACCTTGCCTGTGACCCGCAATGCTGGGACAGGTGTCAGCCCTCCTGCAACCCTGCAGACAATAAGCAGGTTTGGAGAATGGATGAATGGTTTCTGAAAGACTTACTGCAGCGTTGCGACTCTGCAGCAGAGGTTTAGTGTTTCTCAGCAGAAGTCTATGATCAGGGTCCATCACATATGGTTTCCTCTTGGCCAGAGCAGTGGCCTCAAGCTTTTTTTCTTCATCCTCCTCATCATCAGAGGCATAGAATGACTTTTCACCACTGTCCTCCAGCAGAGACTCCTGCACACACACACTCGTTCAATCAGAAAGGACACACTGTCCTTAGACAAACATACACATTTCTGATACTCACGTTAATGTTGGGGTTGAGGAACTGTGTTCGGGCGTAGCGCGTCAGCATGTTGATGATGACCACCTGACCCCACTCCTCCACATCTATGAGCAGGTTACACAGTTTACGATAGTTCTTGTGGATCAGATCGATGCGGTCTGGACAAACTTCCTCAAACGCCATCACTACACTGCCTGCGACCAACTACAACACACACACACATACACTGCATGTCTATGATTACACCAAGAAATGTTATATAGCACTAATTGAAATTATTGTATAACTCACTGTGGTTTTATCAGCCAATAACTTCTCAATCACTTCAATCAGTTGATCTTTCTGTTCTGGGTCTAGACTGCAGAGAGAGAGAAATACACCATCTAAAAATGGCCATCAGCCCCTGCATTGTGCCTATTAGCTTTATTTGGAGATGTGATGTTTGAAACTTTGTAACTGTAGTTACAATCCTGTTGAAGAAACAGCATAGCACCAGCGCATAATGCGTTTTGGATGCTTGCCAAACTACAGTGAAGCTATTAAAGGTAAAGTATGTTGATGTTTAATAATGTGGACAAATATAGCTAGTTTGAAGGAAAGCACCTGTCAGTGACATTCCAGGTTGTGTTCAGACAGGATGATTTGGGGTGTTGGGTTTGGGTACCTGTGGAGTTTGGGTATGGCATGAGCCGCAGTCTTGCGGACATATGGAGACATATCAGATGCCGCCTCTTTAATGGCTAACATCATGATGGGTACGATGATGGTGACTCTGATGCTGGAGAGCACACGAAGAGCACTCGCACGGATAAGCTGGTTAGGGTCCTGTTTTAATAGGTCAGAGGTCACAAAATAGAGACAAAAAACAACATATTTTAAATTTTGACTAAGTCACGTGTTGTGCAGAATGAACTAGAGATTAGTGCAGATATAAGTAACATGAAATTCTGTTCATTTGTTTCTTCTGTTCATCTTGTTTCTAGCAGCAGAATATGATTTCCACTTGTAAATGTAGCTTTGTAGACTCAGCTTGTTGGTTCTGGGGACAAAATGTTTAATGCTCTCGTCTTTGGATAAAAGCATCTGCTAAATGAATAAATGTAAATGTAAACATGACTTAAAGGATTAGTTAAAGGCTTGGTAATCATGACTATTTGAGAACCAATGGTATTTTACATTATCAGTGTGCTGCCATATTTAAATTTATGGTGCTGCTTCGCCATGGACACATGATGTATCGCTTGCTAAACACAATATAATAAAAAATATACAGCTCGATAAATACTTTCAAAATATCTTTTTTTACTCAGAAATGTATTGTTTTGCATCAGAAGACCCATTGGAGTCATATGAATTACTTTTATGATGGATGAATGCGCTTTTTCAAGCTTCAAAATGCTGGTGCTTATCAATGGTTTTACAAAGCTGGGAAGAGCTAGGATATTATTTAATATAACACATATTGTGTTTAGCTGAAGAAAGAAAGTCAAAACATCTAGGATGGCATAAGGGTGTGTACATTATCATTGTAAATGATTTTTATTATGAGGTGAACTATTCCTTTAAGAAGTATTAAAGGCATGACTGTATTTCCCTATCTGAACACTAGAGAGCATAGTTAAACATTACCCACATTAATAAACACTAACACGGCAGGTTGAGTTTTTATTGAGTATGTAGATGCATGACAATTTGCATATTCTCCATGCTATGTACTGTAGTACGTGAAAAAAAATTGGAAAAAAATACTGTACTAAAAATTGCAGTACTGTATGTTAAATGTGCCAGGGTACATTCAAAAATCCACCAGGAGTACTATCGCATAATAGTATTAAAAAGTATAATAGTACTGTAGGGAATAGTTCACCCAAATAAATTAAATTATTCCATCATTTACTCACTCTCAAGTCAATTTAAACCTATATTACTTTTTGTCTTCTGAATACAGAAGAAGATATTCTAAAGTACTTTTGGTAACCAAACTACAAAAATTGTGTCTTCACAAAGCGAAATGTCAAAAAGTGAAGCGGCCCTTAATATTAGACTTAAAGAGTAAATGCTAATCATGTTTAGTTTAATATCTGGTCACAGGTTTGTGAGGTTTTACGATAGGATATGATGAAAGTAAAAATTATAATTTTTAATTTACAGCGTTCATTCAGCCTTTAACATGTGGATGTATCACAACATAGAAAACTCTATATTTGGTAGCAGTTGTGCATTTGACTTCTTGGGTATTATATTAAAATAAGTGTGAGTGTGTGTTTTTAGACCTTCAATCCTCTCTGGAAGGTAGAGATGGACAACAGAGCAAGATCCTGCTGTTCTTCAGCGTACCGCACCAGATACACATACACCAATTTCTTTACCTGAAACCACACATACACACTTTAAACACACACACATAAATCCAACACACACATATACAGGACTTCAGTGGTGTGTAACAGGTGTTTGTGTGATTTGAGCACAGGGTGCCTCACCAGCAGAACTACATTGCCATGTCACATAAACACAAGATTAAACTGAACAACACCCAGAAAAGCTGGCTTCCTGTAACCTTGGAGCCACTTCCTGTCTCAGTAATCCTCTTCTGTTTAACACTCACCTCAATGTTCTTACAGGCTACGTTCTTCACCACTGCAGGGAAGAGATCAGATGCGTTCTTTCCCCGGGCAATCATCTGCGCACACACACACACACACACACACAGCAGTTTTATTCCTCTGATGGAGTAAACCATATGAATTAACTAATCAGAGAATTTCAAACACACCCACACACTTCTGTAGGACCTTCTCTGAATATTTGTCCAGGAAGTTTAAACACAACCTCAGGGATTGTGGGAGAAAAAAACTATTTTTTATAAAGTCAGAATAATTCTGTCTGTAAATTCTCATAGATGGTGAGGCTAAAATAAGGTCAGTCTCTCTCTTCCTCTTTCTCTCAGAAACTTTGGTGATATAAAAATAGACAGCATAATTTCTAACCTATTTTTATTGGTAAGCTTATTTTTTGTAACAAAATAGGATTTTATTGTGTTACGTTTCTGGCAAAACATTTTTGACAGACAGACTTGATTTTAATCCAATCAGGAATTGATTGTCAAGTGTCTCTGCATGAGTGGTTGAAGGGAAGGAGTTGAAAAATGAAAGAGATTGATGACAATTTTTCAATTTTCCGTTCACTTGGTGTGACAATTTTTTATGTTTTTACTAAAAACACATTTTTCTTCTTTAAAATAACCTTAATAAATGTGTGAAACCTCAATAAATGAAGAAAGTTAATTATTATTGGGAGGTGGAAGAAGGAAATATCTACCTACCATTTCAAACTACTCGCCCAAATCACTACCTGCGCTATACAAACAGAAACTGGTGCAAGTGTTACACACATGCAGCGTCCGCCAACACTTTAGTCATAAAACAAACAGTGACAGCAGCATTTATTGCTCCTAATTACAGTTTTCTGTCTGTTTACACAGTCACATAATTACTAACACAACTCCAAACAAGACCTGTCTTTCTGGACTGGTGAGCAGCAGTGTTTATGTGTGTATGGTGGGGTTGATTTAGTGATGTCCAGCCTCTGCTGTTTTGTGTTTTGTTCCATCATTACGGCTATAAACCTAACCTGACATCTTCTAATGGCTGTTGGGACATTACAATCAGCAGTCCATGAAAACCAAGATGATTTCCCAGCCTGGCTCAGTTTTATTTTTGACAACAGTGTATGTTATTAAACTACATTTTTATATTTTTATACATTTAAAAAAAATGTGATTAGTGCTGGTCTTTGCAACATGACAGTGTTCTAGGTAGTTGCAATGTTTGGGATAGTACAGCAGCATAATACTAAGATAAGAAAAACTCACTGCTACGATTCGCTTCATGGCTTCCAGCTTCAGCGAGTCTTTGTTACTGTCCAGCATCTCCTTCAGATCATCATGTCTGAAGATAAAAAACAAGAAAGATTCATTCACTGTTCCTGCTTTCTCTTGAATCTCTTGAAATTCTAAGAAAAGTGTCCATTAGAAAATGACTTCTGCCTCTTCAGAGAAGAGGAACTTAAGTATTGAGAAGAATCATTCAGACAGACTCATCTCAGCCCTTTAGGATCCCTGTAGACATTAACAAGGTTAGAAGAATGAACCACAGCAAATCAAGTCCTTTCATCTAAGCTCTCAAACAGATGTGTGTGTATGTGTGTGTAGAGCAAAGAAAAACAAGAATCAGAAAACACACACACACTCACATAGGTGTGTCATTAAAACACAGCTTTTTAACATTCGGTTGTCAATAGCATTTTTTTTATAATGTCTGCGTTTTATATATCAGCTCAAGACATCGTTTATGCAAGTTACTCAGCGGCCATCTTGGTTAACCCCAATAGCTACTTTCTAGTCAAGCAGGTCCTTTTGGCTGAAATATGGAAACAATGTTAATAAAAATACTGGTTCACCAATAAAATCTGACACAAAGTTATATGAGAGCAAACTATCATATTGATGTTATGGAGTCTTCAAATCTTTCATAATGAGAGAAGACGGATGAAGGTATTTATTCCAAATGGTCTCAGTCTGTACTGAGTCTGTAACAAACCCAAAGACGATTCAGACATCTGAGAAAATCCATTAAGCTCAGCTCAGAGGAGCAGAGATTGCTGGCCTGAAGGTATAATGAATATTGAACACTCTCTACATGTAACCAAATATAAGAGACATGAGATCTCTTTAATATCTCAATAGTTTCTTCAAGACAAAAATGAGATTAAATGGAGATCATATGAATACTCAAAAAAGCCTCCAGTAATCTAGTGATGTATCTCTACCATAGAGTTTCAGAAGATATTTATACAATGTCCCAAACTGTACTTACACTTGTACCGAGTCAGTGATCAAACTTCAGAGATTTCAACTTAAACAAAACGATCTGTGCTATATTATACACAACAGTTTTGTAGCACAGTTATTTTTTTAAAGGAATTTTAGAAAAAACATCTCACAGTTTAAACCCAACAGAGATCTCAATTAAATCTCCTGAGCTATGAAAGATGAAGCTTTGAGCAACAAATTGAATCTGATCCTGGGTCAGTCACCTTATGGCATACAGGCTAACAGGCATGTTACCATAGCAACCACATCCACGTCAACAGACTAGCAACATGCTGTTAATGATCCTTTTTTTTTATTAAGGCTAAGTGATGACCTCCTTTGCCTGACCTCTGCCGCCACTTCTTCTCGAGTTCACCTGCTTTTCTTCCTCTTTTTGTTCTACCTCTATTAGATTTGGTCATCTGTCAGGCCACAGTGTGTCTGGAGTGTGTGTGTGGGCGCCTAGAGATCAGTTTAGGAAGGCCCGAGATGAATGAGACACTCTGTATCTCTGTATCAGTACATGTATTAGGACAGTATTAAGATGTTTTAGAAGGAAATTGCTGATACATTAAGACTCTCAAGCTAAAATGACTCTGAATGGCAGAGCTCAGATAATTTGTTATTGTTGAATTTGATGCTAAATGTATGGGTTCATATTGAAATGAATTAATGCTTGATGCTTGATTTCAAACTTCAGAATCTGAGCACAGTTTGAACTCTCTTCTGAAACTCCACAGGAGACAAGTGAGATTTTAGTGGTCTTTTTCCTTGGGTGAAATTTTTGAAACAGAAAACTTCAGCTAATGTCTTCATTTTTTCTCAGTTTAATCTCATTGTCTAGGAGAAACAATTACGATTTTGATGTGATCTCATTTGTGATTTATTTATTTGTGAGTCCATATCATTTTCATAATATTCACAATGGAAATCTAGAAAACTCATTCTTTTGGCAATTTTATTTAGTGAGGCACAGAATTGCTTTGAATGCCTGTTTCTGTCTGCCTGCCAAATTACTGCACAACAGGACTACAAACATTTCACTTGCTGTGACATCACAGCAGACTTCCTCTGATGTCATAACAGCTTCGAACCCTGGCGAATGAATCAATGTCATGTTTTATGACACCTAACTAATACGTCACAGTGAATTTAGAATGACAGCAGCCAATTAGAGCGACTCTGGCCTAGCTGAAACCGAGCATGTTTCACCTAAAGCTTTAGCGTGCAAATGTTACAAATGGGCAGAAATAACACAATTCACTAATTAAAAAATCCCCTGGTGGCCATCACATTGCAGACGCTGAAATTAAACGACTATGATATCTCAAAACACACCCAGGTCTTGCTCTCTGGTTTCCACAGCAACAAAGAGAGCAATAAAAAGTCAGGCGAACAGATTTCCTGCGTACATCTCCCACCCCACACAAATATCTATTGCTTTCTCTGTGGAATAAAGAATCTCTGGGACACCTATCTCAATGATTTATGAGAAGGTAATGTATCCAGACAGCCTACTAAAATTGTATGTGCTTTTTCTGAGACAATGATAATGACAATGATGAGTCACCTTTAAGACTGTAGTCGGCCTTTAAGACAGCCTTTAAGACTGTAGTTAGATCATTATATTTAAAGCAATATTAACAATTCAGAAAACCCCAAGCCAAGCTAAATGTCTGCAGTCTCCCAGTAACAAGCCAACAGGCGACAGTGACAAGGAACCAACTCCAACACTGTATCGATAGAAAGAAACCTTGGGAGAAACCAGGCTCAACCACCAGGACCAGTTCTCCTCTGGCACAAAAAAGCTGAAAACCTTTTTGCCTAAATGGAGAGCTTATAATAATGATTTATAATCAACACTGTCAACATTAGCATGTATCAGACACTGATCATAGCATTTCCTTCCATGCATCAATAGGTCTGTCTCCTGTTCTCCTCTGTATGATGCATGTGTGTGTGTGCCCTGTGATGACTGAGCAGTTGAGGCAGTGAGAATCAGGCTGTAATGTGTGCCTGCACCCAGCCAAATGCTGGCACACACATGCACACACACGGGTGCTGGGTCGTGACAAGAGAAGCACAAGTGCTAATGAGTGATGAATGTTATTCACCCTCTCTGCACTAAAGCTAGCAGATGGTTGTGAAGAGAAACATGAGACTGTCTTACAGTACATCAGGTCAAACATCACAGATCGGCTACAGTAAGTTCAGTCTCAGATGTGACCCTGTGATTTCAGTGTGCATGCATGCAGATAAAACACAACCTGTAATCCATTCTCCAACCTGTGACTGAGAACTCTTTCATTTACATACCAAAGCTTTTAGCAAATTAATTTCAGTCCGGACTGTAGATCATGCTGGGCATATTTACAGTTATCCTGTTGATAGCCCAGCATCTGATACTATGCTGTAGGTGTACCTACTTTGCTTCTTAATTAGCCAAATCAGCAAGCTTTCCTAGTTAACCATGGCTTCAGCTGTTAACCAGACCATGTTGGTTAACAATTCTATATTGCTATTGACTACAACGAGGTTTAAACCAACATGAACCAGCATAAATCAGCTTGGAACAACATGGAAAGTTAATCTAAGTAAGATGTTCTTTTCAGCAGGGATAGAAAACTCTTAGGCCAGAAACATACTAGCATACTAAGCTTGGTGAATTTAAAGAATCATTGTGTTCCAATATGCATTATGCAATTCATAACACAAAGCAAGCGTGCATCGCATACTACATGTCAGGTTGTTATAGCTGCAGTAGTGTAAAATATCTACTTAAATGGCCAGTTTTCTCCTTTTGGTTAACTATTATAAAGACAGAGCAACAGTTGCTGAGCATGTTAGTTACAGTGAGTTAAATAAAATATAAAATATTCTTCATACCACAGTTTAAAGTGGACAGACAAATGTAATTTTAAAGTTATTGTAAAGTTATCTCAAATACGGATGTTTGTGAAATAGCGCAAGAACATGTTAAGTTTGTATTGTGTTTTTGCAAGTCATCGCCTATTTATTTGCCTATTATTTATAAGCCTATATGTGGCTGCACATTTGCATAAAGCATGTCTCTGGTTAAAAAAGAAACAGTTGGGCAGTAAATATAAAGCCATTTTTATAGCATATTGTAATGAACTTAAATGGGAAATATAATATCCCTGCATAGAGCCTGATTTACAATACCTTTGCTCCTTCTACACGCACAAGACACTTGGAGCTCCATATTATTAATGTTATTCATAATTTAACACTCCACTCAGTTTCTCTCTCACAAACACACATGCACACACACAGCCATCTCAATAGACTCACTGATGCTTACACTGGAGATGTCTAAATCATTTCAGAGTTATGGAGTTATTGTGTTACATGCATGGGCAGAGGAAGATCTTCCTAAGAATCTTTTATATAACTAATCTTTTATATAACTAAAAATATAAGAGCTAATCATTCACAATCCCCTCTGTTCAACAGCGTTCACAGAGAAAATAGAGACTTTGCTGAAGATTTTGTCCTCTGACAGTAATCTTACTTTAGACTTTCCAAAGAGATCTCAACAATGTCAAACACTGTGAATGTTTTTTTTAAAGATAACAGTTGAACTAAAAAATGTCTCCTCATATTCATTTTCTTAAGTCCAAATGATCTGAGTTATGCTTTATACATGCATTTTAGTGTGAATAGCAAATAAAGATTTCTGGAGGAATTTTATGAAAAACATCAGAGACAACATTTGTTTTCTTATTCTTGTTTTCCTACTCTTATTCTTTCTTAAAAACGTTTGTTTTTCTTATTCTTCTATGTTCATATTTATGTTATATTTAACTTGTATGTAGCACTGTGGTCCTGCGAGAGACAAAATTTCGTTCCACTATATGTCCACACATGTATAGACAATAAAGCTTACATGACTTCACTTGAACATTGATCTTTAAATTAACCTCTAGTCATCTGAACTTTGAAAAAGCAATAGAACCTTTAAACAATAGAATATTTCTTCTAGGACTACAGTTTGTACACTTTGCACACATGTTAAGAGTCATCAATTTCTAGCATTAGCATACCGTAAGGGTTGTGCTTGAAAGCTGGCAAGACCCTCCTCCAGCCCAGGTCGATCCCCGGTTCCTTCCCCCCCTCCCCCTGATCTCAGGTGTCGGAGTTCCTCAAGCTGGACGGCATTGTACCAGTTTTGCGGGCCGGTGTCTGGTGTCAGCACCGGACTGAGAACCTCCTCCTGGCCCTGAGCAGCTCCCTGCACGCTCTTCACAATGTTCACAGCATTCACTGGAAGCTGAAGCAACTTCTGCATGGTTGTCATCCTAACACACTACTGTCCAGAAACTTTAACCAGTCTTAACACACGCTCCTCTGCAATCCCAGTGGTATAAAAATGCCTGTGTTTAGATCCTCTACAGCAGGAGAACGCACCTCTAGATAATCCCTCAGGAGTCAAAACACCTGTAAAATTCTCAGGAGCAACAGTAGTCCACAAAGCTTCAGCTCTCACAATCCACAGGTCTATAACTCAACTGTAGATTATCACTGAATTGAATGCATGTCTGCGGGCATAATATGCTCTGTCTTAATTGCGGAGCACAGGGCGGCCCTGAGATGGAAAGAGATAAAAAAGGGAGGTCGTTCTTTCTTCCCTGTATCTGTTCTGACAGTGAGAGCTCTTCTTATCCTGTTCAGAACCAAATGGTGGTGCACACACTGCTCTGATGGGTCAGCAGAACAAATCCCACCCACCAACACCAAACCCTGCCCCTCAGGAAACACACACACACACTCTTTCTCTCTCTCCTGGCACATTGCTCCCTCCCTCCTGCCTCTTTTTCATAGTATTTTCTGCAACAGTCGATCACCTCTCCCTCTCCCAGATGACTCAGCTATACACCACACTAAAGGCTTTTTGCAGGAAAATCCTCAATTATTTGTACAAACACATTTACACAAACAGTGTGTGATTATTTTCTTTACTGATTATCAAACTCAACAGTGCAAAAATTCACATGTGTAATCCATGTAGAGACATTATGTTCTAGAGGTTTTTTGTTCATGTTCATGTGTGTGCCTGACATACACACTATTAAGAGAGACAATATCAATGTATACACAGCCCAGAGACACACAAATACACTAAAATATTTCAATCATCCTGTCTTTGTCCAGAACAGCATACTACCATACTATATATACTGATTCTGGATCAGTATACTGTGTGCAAAAATCCCATATGCGATAAATGTCCAGATTACCTTCTACATTTGGCAAAATGTGCAGCACACTGTGTATCATACTGTATCCCACAATGCAATGCGCACAATCTGATGTTTCATTTCCGGTGTGACTTAGATGAACCATAAGTAATTCCAACATCTGAAGTCTGATTCAGTTTGCTGTGATTATTATTTTCTGAATCTGACGGTGTGTGTGAGACCTGAACACCAGAGAGCAGAGAGTAGCTGCATTCACAGACAGATGTGGAATTCACACTGCAGTGATAAGCATTACTGTTGAGTCTGTTGGTCTCATGTCCTGTTGAATGAATGTTTGGGCAGGATTCCCTGTGGATCAGAGTCTTTTTGTTAAATCAGCTGTTAACACAGAAGAGACGGAAAGCTGTACAGTAGCCCTTCAGAAAGACATGTTGCCAAGGCAACAGCAAGTGAGAATAGCAAAGTCTTCATTTTTACTGTGGATCCAGTAGAACTAGCACTGCACATACACACACACACACACACACACAGAAATTAGTTCAAAATGTTGTTCAGAAATGAGAAATTCATTTCTGAACAACACAGATTGTCAGCACAGCTTACATTTACATTTACATTTAGTCATTTAGCTGACGCTTTTATCCAAAGCGACTTACAAATGAGGACAGGAAGCAACTTCGATTACAATAAGA
>JAZGTI010005368.1:0-25589 GCA_036877585.1 Botia kubotai
CCTGTGGATGTTGATCCAAAGTATACATACATGCTAGTGATTTACAAGAAAAATGATTACATTTACAACACTGAAATTATTTGATAACATCTTTGCATAACAGTGACACCATGAAAGCCAAAATAAACAGGCTACAGACTCACGATTCAGCATTAAAAATCAATAAACCCTATAATGTAGTGCTGAGGAGTTATAGCTCCTAAGCACTGCATTGTACCACTTACATTGTACCACTTACAGCTCTTTAAAAACTGTTCAGGATAAGAGTCACTTCACACTTATGGATACTCTTATGTAAAAGATCTAACTTGAAACCAGTTGTACCTTTGGTCTGGTAATGCCCTGGTCACGAAAATCTACTTCTGAATCTTTAGTTTTCTTCAACTTGGCATTATTTAAAAGCACACGAGGGTTGGCCTTTAACATGTGGTTCAGGGCATGAAGACAGCAGGCACTCCACACTTCCTTAGCCTCCCTCAGGGGGGAGCTGTTTGCAAAATACACATCCCTGTATGTACCTGCGAAAATGAAACATGGAAAGGAATGACAAACAATGGACAAAACTCATCACATCACAGATTAATTTTCTGACTTACCCATGAGCCCAAGCAATTTCTTCTGCAATCCTGCTGGCAGGTTGGTCTCCAGACAGAACACAGCTTCATGCTTCTTATCAGTGAACTCAACCTCTCCAACCTCCTCTGTATCTCCATTCGTCTTTTCAGGGTGTTTTTTACTTTTTGGGTCATCGGGCAGTTTGTCATCCTCTTCCCTAAATCTTCTTCAGCATCATCATCATCTTTTTCCACCTCTTCCTCCACTAGAAACATTTACAGACCATTAATTACCTGCATGTATTCTCTGCATGCATGTATTCATTGTGCTGTGGACTGTCAGGCTGTTGAAAATACAGATATAATTAAATAATACAAGGCAATTTTACCGCAAGCCTCATTTACCCCATGTTACATCTACACCAACTTTATGTTTAGCAAAAGCATTCAACAAATATAATTTACACTGAATCATGCCCTATCAGTTGAAAGACAGAAACCCACCTGCTACTGTATTTTATACGACCCTGGAGTACATGACAGTTGTGAACCGTAGCCCAAAACCAGCTCATCTGGGTTCTCGGTTTACAAAATTCAACTCTAAAGGAGAGTTTATCTCTGAAACACACACCAGCACACCGAAACTACAAAACGTTAATGCAGGTGCACAGACACGCGGTTTCATCATCAGCTGTCAAACTGCTCTGTCAGCTGTACTCGGGTCTGTTACGGTAAACCGTACAGGAGACTGATGGACCCGCTATATGATCACTGCCGAACTAAGTCACGACTAAAGAAGGCATTCTGGTCTTCTGTTTACTACTTACCAAGCGTAAAATCTGAGTTTTCTCGCGTTTGTCGACAAAACTATATAAAAGAATGAAGTTTATTAGTTGCTATGTTTTTCTCTGACTGAATGCTAGCTTCCATCGTCTGCTCTTAACAACTAATCGCAATACTTACTTGTCGTGAAAAGGGTGCTGCTCTCCAAATTCCTTTAAATGTTTCTTCTGTTTCTTAGTTAATTTGCTAATTTCTTGGTTACCCCGCTTTCTTCTGCCCATTTTTCTACTCATGTGTAGTCCGAGCTTTTGTTTTCCTCACGGATAATGAAGCCGGCAAACACTCTTGCGCCACCTATCGGAATGGAATAACACTAGCGCAGCACAGAATTGGTAGCGCTTCAAATGTGTGAAAAATATACGTTCAAATGTGTTCTTGAAGCTTAATTATACAAACTTAGAACTAAGTTCTGAACACCTACAAATTAATGAAAACATCGAGGGCGCCTATAATATTATGCTTTAGCACCTGTCAAAGCAAAAGGAATCGTGACATCAGCCTTTGCCATTCTGGGTCGGAGAACCAAACCAGCAATTAAATATAAAGGAATAAATGACTTAATTAAGAAAAAGTAAGTATTTTTTAAGTAATTGTGGTCTTGAATTTATATTTTATTAGCTTTTAACGTTAACGATTACTTTCTGTATTCATTTTTAACTTCAGTTATTCTTAGTTTTTGTTTATAGTTATACGCTTTAGCTATTTTTAGTTATTGCAGGTTTTCTTCCCCGTATTTCATTCCCCTGTACAGTCTGTCTATTGCGCCACAGCTTTAAGTAATTACAAACACCGCAGGCGTGGTGGAATGGATCCCACCGTCCCTTCAGGTGCAGCAAACGTATCGGGTGTTCATCATAATCACAGACGAACCGGTGTTTGATGTGCGTTCACTTGACTTTAGTCGAAAATATCTTGGCTGGAGCACCGTGTAAGAATGTATGTAATTGATTTGATCATTGAAAATTGTTCCATAACGTTCAACGAAAACAGATGTGCTGTTACCAAATACGGAGACATTTTTTTAAAAGTTATTTATATATTTATTTATTTAATTCACCCCCCCCAACACCCCCGGCCTCTGAGAACATGTGGTCTGTGATCATAAAGCATATTCCCCACTGGTGATTAGGGTGCCTAACAGCGGGGCTGGAGGCCAGAGAAAACAAGGGGAGCTGAAACAAATGAACCACACACATCTCGACTCACGGGTGAGTCATAAACACACCAAAGGTTAGAAAAACACGGTTGGGTGCCAGTGTGAAGACAAGGTAAGTGTCCCCGAACGCCACTGAAACGACGCCCCAAGGAGCCGCAGCAGAGCTGATAGATTGAGCGCCGCCTGTGGTCTTCTGCCCGCTCGTTGTGATAAAGCTTTCGGTGTGCAAAGCGAGCGAGTTCATCCACTTGATCGAGCACTTGCAAACGTGTTTGGCTGTCATTTAGTGTTTCTGTAAATGCATGTCATGTGATGTGCTGTGTTTTAGAATGTAGGTTTGTCACAGCCACTGCCGTTGCACTATTAGTTCTATGGCTACAGTATGTAATAAATGTTCCTCTCCGTGACACTAGAGGGCACAATGGTGCTCTTTACCATCAATCAGATGCGTATCTGTTTAATCCCTTAATAAAACCTCAAGCATCGGGTAGTATTTTCCCAGCTAACAGTTTTAGGTTGTAAAAGCAGTCCCCTAACGTTTTCATTAAGTAAAAACAATGTTATTTTGATAGTCACAAAACGTCCAGTTTTTTGACATTGCAGCTTTTAAAACGATCCACTAGCTACTTAAGAATATTGTTTCATATACACGTATATATATAAGCTCCACAAATGTTTTTAAAATAACTTTGAGAGAACTTTCAGAGAACCTTAGCCAACGTTCCCTGTTAGCTGGGTTGGTGGCGAGACAGGAGAACACACATAAGGGGTGTCAGAGCAGTGTTCTGAATATTCTCCGCTTGTTTCAAAATTGGCATCAAATAAATTGAGTAATTATTGGAACATTCTCAGATGACGATAATTACACACTTATCAATTGCATTTACTAAACTAAATTGCATTTAATTGACCAAATATTTATCCAATTTTCAACTCAATGGAGTTCCTTTACTGGGGCACCCGTGTTTTAAACAGAAAATCTTTATTCTTTTTAGTAAGAGATCCAGTATGCTCAAAAACTGTTGTTGATCATTTGTGTTGACCTGTTGCAGCTGGTTTGCATATGTTGCATGAGTCTGATGTCTCTTGAAGTGTTTTCCAGCTTGTTAAAGAAATGAGAGACAAAACTACAGCACTGTGAAAGAAAAATGCAGACGTTTATAGGACTCTTGTTAAATTGCCCACATCAAAATGAAACAGCCTCTCACCAATAATTGGCAGCAGAGTTAGTCTTACAGAAACACTTAGCCTGGGGCAGATTGCACGGTATGTAATAGCATGGGGGCAGATAGTGGGCTAAATATGGAAGACAGAGCAATAGGTGCGATATGAAGCAGATTTGGGCCGGAGAGCTGCAAACGGTTGATATAGATTGTAACATACGCATACAGTGATATATAAAATCTTTAAATGTTTTTGTTGGATGTTGGTGCTCGTAAAATAAGGGGGCCAGCAGGCGCTGAAGAAAGTCATGTTGGATCGGTGCCTAAATGTCCACTAGATTGAGTTCTCACACCTGGGGTTTCAGTAAACAGTGATCTAATTGAATCCCTGAACTCTGGGCCAGAGCTAATCCACGAATTCAGTCAATCAAGATCTATGAATCCTCAAACCCAGCTAACAGGGAACGTTCTTAGAACATCGTCTAATATTCTCTAAAAGTTTTCGAAAAAGTTATAGAAAAGTTCTCAAAAGTTCTTGCAGTAACGGTACTAAAATGTTTTCTAACGTTATATATAATTTGTATCTAAAATGTTATTCTTAAGTAGTTGGTGTAACGTTTTAAAACTTAAAAAATAATGAAAAATGTTTGAATAATGTTCTTATAACCAAGCAATAGACTAAAAAACGTTCTGAATGTTCTCTCCGCTAAAGTGTTAGTGTGTGTTTGATTAAAACACGTCACCTGGTAGTATTTGTTTAGATAGTCCGTTAAACCAGTTGGAATGTAATCTGTCTAAATGAGTGAAGGCTCACACTCATTGCCCACGGCAACCCGGAACATTCCAATGTTGCCGATGACAACCTTATGATTAGAATTAATTCACTCCTTTGTGTCTGTATGTGTTGTGGCTTTCACACAAATGTACGGAGACTCTACATTAAACAAATCTCAAAGCCACAAATGTACAGAGAACTGTCCTAAGAGAGTTTAACATCTTAATCTGACTAAATATAGACTGTCTCTGGAGTGTACAAAGATAAACTGAGTTAACACTTGCACTACAGAGGCGTAAAGAGAATTAAAACTGTGTCATTTCATTGTCTGAAGAAAATCTCGTACAACAACGCAAGTATGAAGAACATAAACAGGTATCACCTGCCAACAGAAAAGGATCTTTTGTGTAATGTTTTTCATTTGAATAGTGCCAAGTGTTGCGATAACAGACAGATACCAGAATGAGAGAAGGTGCCAACAGGATGAATAAGGAAATGTACCTGCAGAGGCGACACAACACACACACATTGTTTGCTGATAAAAAGGTTACTGTCTGGTTTTTGAAAAACAGTGGTGTCTAATGGTGTGAAATTTGTCTTGTAGCTTCCTGATACACCACACCTAATTACACTAGTGTTTATCTTTAATAATCCACCCGAACACACCTGTTCATATTTCAGGTAGGAAATCTTGTTGAGGAGACAGGCTCAGAAAGAGATACAGAAAAATGTATCTTTTTGTTACTGATAAAAAATGAATTCACATAAATAAAATACAATTTAAAGAAACTGTAATAAAGGTTTAACGTGATTACTATGAGTCATTTACGTTGGTGAGTTCAGGTTTTATAAAATGTCCTCACAATGGAGGTAAAACCACACACACACTATAAGCTTTCACTGTATAATTTCACTGTGGACTTCTTATACAATGGCTTTCATAAGGTTAACTACACAAACTTCTTGACTGCTTGATTTAAAGCTAATTTGTTTATTTTTATAGCAGGGACCTTTTCAAACTTTGTTTCACTATATTTATAAAGATATTTTCTATATGACTGTATTTTTAAGGACAAAAAGCCCTGGCAAGTATAGCCAAATCTGTATACACAGTATTGGTTCACTACATCAATACTAGCTCTGCTTCTGGTCCCCCCCCCACCCCCCTTTTCCCTCCTCTCCTTATTTATATATCAACATTTCTCTCTTGTTGAGTAAAAAGTCAACACTTTACCTAAATACTTCACTTATTTTCTCTGCTGGAACTCTGTCATCCAATCTCTTACTGGCTTTTCGTTTTTCTCTTGGTGGAACCGACTTGTCCTCATCGAGGTCTCCCTCGCTGCGTCTCTGAGGTGGTAGAACAGTAGACTGTGTAGCAGCACAGTAGGAACAGTTTGTGTTGAGCTCTTCAGCTGTAGTTCTTTTATTCTTCTGTTTTTCATTTCACTTTATATTTTCATTCCCTTCTTCGTTTCCCTGGGAAAGCTGGCCTGAGGGAACAGATGGAAGGACATGTTAAAGAAAAATGATCAATCCTTTTGGACAATACAAAGCTATATGCCAATTAATAATTTTAGATTGTAGGAATGTTTCCATAACAAAAATGTTAAAAAATGTATTTTAAAATGTCTAAACATGAAACGGTTTGAAAGTTAGTTTAAACGTTTTTGGCATGTTACATTAATATTGTCTCATGGTTATATACAGTAAACGTTATTCAAACATTTTTCAATTCTAGAATGTTTTATAAACGTTTCACCAACTACTTAGGGATAATGTTTTTGAAGTATATGACAATGTTAAAAAGAGTTCTACTAATGTTACTGCAAGAATGTTTTTGATAACATTATGAGAACTTTTACAGAACATTCCCTGTTAGCTAGAAATACACCTTTAAAAGTGAAAGTAAAGATAAACCTGTGTTTAAATATACATACTTCACAGCTACATGGTACACAAAAAGCAGTGGGATGCCTAAATACTCCACACTGAAGATATACAGCAGTAGACAAATGATACCTGCAGATTCTGAAGGGTGTAACCACTGGACATTTTGCACTCCCATAATGCAACACAGGAGTCATCAGTTTTGAGAAATTGACAATGGCTTTTGTAAATGTCAGTACTATGACTGAGAATGCATTTATACTGCACTTATGCTATACTGTATCAATAGTTTTAAACTTAGCTCTTTATCAAATTTAGTGCACACTCTGAAAACCAACAGAATCAATTTTCATTCCCTACTTAAACCAGAACTGTTCCTGGCAGCATTTTGGCACAAACTCTGAGGTAAAACTCCATTTCACCCCAGAACCCAAATGTGTGTTTAAATATATAGATTGTCTAAAGTGTTTAGTACACGATACAAACATGGAACATACAGTATAATGTTAATTTTCTCTGTAATATCACACCACTTGGTGGAAACTCTGACTGCTGTTCTTGAAACACTCAGGCAGGAGTGCGTAAAGGGCCACATGCATGTCCAAACTCTTCATATGTTTCCAATCGCACGTACATGATTATGTGTCTGACATATCTCTGCTCCTGCCTGTGTTTCATTCCCACCTATTTATCAAGTATCAAGCCCCGGTAACCTGGTATCCATGACGACCCGTTTGTCACGGCGATTGCATCTGTCCAATTAGTTGTGGTTCGTTACCAAGGGATCTCAGCCACGGGACTGAAACAGAACTGATTACAGCTGAGAAAGGGCCAGCACTTTTCTGTATGGGGGTAGATAAGTAGGGGCTCCAGAAGCAAAGACCCCCAGAGACAGGGCCCAGGGGGTAAGAAGAGGTCAGCAGGAAGCTCCTGCCTCTCACAGGCTGTCATCTCCACTGAATGTCATTGTTGTAATCAGTGAGAGCAACTTCAAAACCCAGAGACACAGCACAGCCATCTTGTAAATGAATACTGCCCTTAAATTTGACCTTTTGAGCCCGAACGTGGGTGCATGATCAAGTCCTGGAGATATTTCAGCACATGTCACTGATAATGATGATCTCTGATTAAGAGGCTCTAGATGAGCTGACCACAGTCCATAGTTCTCTCTCTCTCTCTCTCTCTCTCTCTTACACAAGTACACACACTCTGACTGTCCGAAAGGCACTATGCGGAATAAAGGCATGTCTCAATTTAACATTTCTTTTTGTTAAGATTCGATTGGTCGATTGGTTTTTTTTATGACAGTATTGATAAATTCCTTGTTGTCTATGATAATTTGACAATTAGTGGAAAAAATTTTAAAAAACATCTGCGAAAGACTAAAAAAAACATACAATACATACAAACATACAAAGTTATAATTAAGATAGAAGACAAATGTTTAATTGGATTTTTCAATATTTGCATTATAAATATGAGATAAAATTATAAATATTAGATACAAATATTTTTTATCTAAATCTATATAGTTTCTCCCTTTATTTCAATTTATGAGTCTGGATAAAATAAACATTGTACTGTAAATTTTTATTTTTGAATTTTACCTTATGCTTTTCATAATTTTATAGGATGCCATTTTAAAGTTTCTAATACCACACACACACACACACACACACACACACACACATACAGTAAATGTTGAAACAGTTTATAATCCAGGATTTACATTAATTGGAACTGGCACAGAAAAACGATGTGTGTGTTACTGTCATTGATCCCTTAGCAGTTGAACTATGAGAGGTGTGTGTGTGCATGTAAAAACAGACCGAGATGAAATCCACCATCATGTTCTTGACAAATCAATGTCTGCTTTGCAAAAGCAATATTGACAGTTCTCACATTTACACTCATAGTGACTGCGCCGTGTGTGTGTGTGTGTGTGTGTGTGTTGATCTCTGGGTGCGTCTCAGCTCCCTGTGGTAGTGCTTCAGTAAAAACAATAATAAGGTCTTAAACAAAGGCTCTACTGTAACAGTGAAACCTGCTCCTCTGCTCTCCAAACCACTGCCACGCTGTCCATCAAACTCTGAACTGATCTCAGGTCAGGCCTCACACATGCACGGTTTCCTGCTTTCTCTGTCCTTTCCATCTGTTTCTCTCTGCTAACTTACCTATGAGAATGGTGAAGGACGTACACTTATGAAATAGCTTTAACTGTTTATTAGACCTTTTATTAAAGCAGCCTGTCTAAAAATTGGTTTCTTATTTTTGAATTTATATATAGTCCAAAGAACACTTTGAAATCTGGGATTTGGAATCAAATTTACAGTAAACCTGGGAATACAACAAAGAAACATGATGTAAAAATGTGGATTATTTATAAATCTGCAACACTGTACTGTTAAAATCATCCCACATTATGTAATTAACATTCTGTAAAAATATAACCTATATATATCTTTGATATTGACTGAGTAAGGCCATGTCAAAGATTGAAATCATAGTGAAATTAATGATTGAAATCAAACTTTCATAATTACTTTAGTTACTTGGATTGCGCAGACAGAGTCACTTTTGTTTGGACCCCACTGTACAACTCATTAAATATACAGTAAATGACCTGTTTATTCCACCAGAGGTCCTCGTATCCATACTAACTTTAGCAGGGCTGACATGATGACAAGCATACCTATAGCATTACATCTTTTCAGTCTGTCATCTTTTTTCTTTTAAACCTTTCTTCTCCTATCTCTCTCTCTCTCTCTCTCTCTCTCTCTCTCTCTTTAGCCTTGTTTTCTATTTTCTTCCATGCCTCTCCCTCTCTTTCTTTATGTCTTTCCCTCTTTTGTTTGCCGCTCTTGCCAGATTGAGATTACTGTGTGATTTTATCTGAGCATTTGGGGTCTGTTCAGTTGTAATCTGGTTCTTTGTAAGACAGTAAAGAGCAGAAATGTTTTCCCATAAATCAAAAATAGCATCCATATGGATCACTCGCTCCCCCGTTTTCCCTCCCATATATGCACACAGAACGTATCACGTTTTTTGTGTGGATAAAATCTCCAAACAAAACTCCAAACAAATCAAAACAAATCTCAATGAAATTAGTCTTGCGCAGCAGGCAAAGATGAATCCGAGGCTTCTGATTAGACCTCCATCTCCAACTGTACATATTCACATTTTCCATGGTCCTACCAACAAAAACAACTTATGCCTCATGATGTCTGCGTCTCCTGTGACCAGAGATGAGATTGCTCAATCACCTAAACCCTTCGGCTACGCCAAAACTGCGGAAGACATCAAAAGTTCAGCGCAAGATTTCCATAAGTAGAGGAGTGCCGAGGGAACAGGAAGTCAAAAGGCTTCCACTGTGATGTCAGTGATAGAGAGACAGATAGAGAGAAGGATGGAGAAAGAGGAGCAAAGGTCGCGAGCTTCATCCCTGTTGTCTGAGAGAAAACAATGAACGAGAGTTTGGATTCGGCTGAGGTCAGTCATTTGTTGCTCCGAGGGATTTTTCTAATCTCACAAATGAGTCTGATTAATACAGCAATCGGAGTGATTAAATCCTCTGAAAATCATATTTCCTTGCCTCCCAGGAAAACCAGCCGTGACTGAATGTTCTCTCGTGGCGAAACGTCCACAGAATAGTCAGCGGAGAGCATGATAATGAGAAAAGGAAAAATGTAACGAGATTACTGTGTCATTAAAGGTTCAGCTGTGACACCGAATGCAGGATCAGTGACAAGTTTAGTTTCTTCTCATTTGGTTTTATGAGGACGACAAGTAGTTCCTCAGCCGGAGTGCGTCTGTTAATGCCAGTCAGTTTAATTTCAAATCAGAGCTTTTTGATTAACATCATAGTTTTAGAGTTTTGCAGTGTTTGCAGTCTGAACATCTAACGTTCGGGCCAGACAGCAAGGAAAAAGTCCCCGGCTGACAGTTTTAGGTTGTAAGACGGTTTTCCTAATCTTTCCATCAAGTAACAAAAATGTTAAAAATACTATTTTTAATATTTTAGGAACGTTCAAAACATCCAGTTTTGTAAAGGTTGTATTAACATAACTACTTAAGAATAACACTTTTGATACATGATATATGTTAAAGAAGTTTTACTAACTTTTTTGACCACTTTGAGAGAACTTTTACAGAACGTTAGTCAATGTTCTGAAAATGTTCTCTGTTAGCCGGGTCCCTCTGAGCTTTGTAAGAAACCACGGGAGAAACCAAGGTTATAAAAGAAAAACCATTCTTCTCTGGACGGCTTAGTAACAGTAACTGTTTCACTGTTTGTTCTAATACTGCAATCAATAAACTTGAACTAACAGTCAGAAAAAGTACAGAGGGTCTGTCTATAAAAGAGGTTATTACAACCAGACATGATAAAACACTCGCATGTATTTTTTTAGGCATGTGTGTGTGTACGTGTGCGTGTGTGTGTGTGTATGCATATGCACAGGTTCCTCCGTATCTACTGGAAGTTTTTCAGAAACAGACGCCCAGTG
The DNA here is from genome assembly GCA_036877585.1 of Botia kubotai. Lineage (NCBI taxonomy): Eukaryota > Metazoa > Chordata > Actinopteri > Cypriniformes > Botiidae > Botia > Botia kubotai. The sequence continues at coordinate 10,887 of JAZGTI010005368.1, forward strand.
TGTGCTGTTTAATTTTTTACTGATAACCGTAGATAAGTGATGAGCTTTCCCACACTGCAGTGCATTACCAGAAACCTCAGCCAACTGGGTCCTCGCTCCTCTGTGTTTGTGGGTGGGTGAGAGTCTTTGGCCAAATGAGACCTCATTCCTCTCTCCGTTGCCCATCAATTTTCTTTCTCTCTCTCGCTAGGGATCATCTGCGTTGCCAAACCATCCCGCTGAGAAAACATTTCTAGCCCGTCTACATAAATACAAACAGAAAATAGTTTACTTTATGATTTAGAAAGGTAACAAGATACAAGAACTTATCTTTCTGAAATGTTGCTCCGTTGATAGCGGTTGGCGTGCGCGTATCTCTTTGTCCATTGTAGGGTAATCAAGAAAATGTTTAGATAGCCGTCCTGCTGAAGTTAACATATTTCAAAGCTGCTGCTAAAATGATCCAGAGAGAGAGAGAGAGAGAGAGACTAAAGATATATAATGAAAGGCAGAATGAGAAGAAAGGGTAAAAGAAAGTTAAAAGTTAGAAATGTGGTGACGGCACTCTCGTTCATCTGTCCAATTAGACGGCTAAATTGTTCCCACATTGAGACTGAAATGCAAATGGCTTGCCTTTCAGGGACGGAGCTAATGAGCTTCGTTGGGTTAACCACAGTGTTACAACTGAGGCAGCAGCTATTACTGTACAGCTCTCCTCTAATCTGACCCATTAACTTTGTGTACACACAGATCAGTGGGCCCGTTTCTGCGAGCTGTGGACCATAATGATCCACTGAGTGTGTGTGTGTGATGTGGCCAGAGACGCTGATTCGACTGCGGGCTGGCGAGCGACTCCGTACACCTCGAAAACTCTTCCAAACAATCGACTGCAAAAATCTCCTTGACTCGATTGACCGCAAAAATTCCCCAAAATACAGCAGTAAAGCTGGAAAACAGGGCAAGATGAGGGAAAGGGCTTAAAAATATTGCAGTTCGGTGACATATACTAAACTGTTTTCAAGGCGTTTGGGGTTCAGATGAGTGCTGTTATGATACCTGTCTGAAAAAGAGGATGAACAACGTACAGAAACAATGAATTAACACACTTGAACAAAGTCAGCTCAAGTACTGCACCCACATAATGGTCAACTGTCAACAAATATGCAAGAATAAGATCACAATGCTTAAAGACAGGGTAGGCCATTTCAGAGAGGCTAGCAACAGTAACCTATGTAACCTAACAGTAACAAAAGGCTATGAGGATGTGAAGAGACTGTTTTTGGAAAAGATCACCCACCCTGCCTTTAAGGTGTATCAGTAAAGATAGAAATGAACTAGTACTGAAGCTGTTACCTTACTTGGTAAAGGCACACACCATGCCAACATACATGTTGGATTTGTTACTTTAAAGGCAGTTGTGCTGTTTTGGTAAATGACATGTTGCTTCAGAAATGCAGAATGCTTTACTCATGAATCAGATTAGTCTAATCACGAGAGTGATTGGAGCATTTGGCACAGATTCGTTTCACACTTAACGCAGCCACCTAAACTCAGTCACCCGCCGCCATGAAAGCAGTCCCTGTGCATTTTACCTGATGAGAATTCCACCCTCGGCCGCCACCGGGCAGCTCTGTGGGTTTGTAGCTCTTGGTTGCGCTCCAAACAGACGAGTGATAACGCCATCGCAACAAGCCTCTGTTTATTTCCTGTGAAAACACAGTGAAGTGGGGGTCACTGGAATGCAGTCCAGTGTCCGAGCTCGCACCAGTAAAGCAAACATGCTCCAGATTTGACCGCCAGCATACTTGAGGCCGGGCTGATGTTTTTCTTTGCCCCTTAACCAAGCAGCAAATCAATCCAGAGCTACTGCTAGCAGCTGCAATCTGCGGTCTGTTATCAGCCTGAATGATCAGGCCGTCTGGAGCTCAGAGGTGCCTCCACACAGTTACACAGAGTTTACAGGGGACTTGGTTCTTGTGGCCCCTCCCCAGACTGACCTCATGTGACCATTTGCTAATTGCATGTTAATGCCTAGCCTGTTTCTTATCGCACATCTAAACAGTCAATTAGGCACAAGGCACAGTTTGATGCAAGTTGTGTATTTATTGAATAGCTTGTCATGTCAATCAATCGAGCCAAGACCCAAGCTAACAGAGAACGTTTTCAGAATGTTGCCTAATGCTTTCTAAAAGTTCTCCTAAAGTTATCAGAAAACGTTTTTGCCGCAACTTTTTTAGAACTTTTTAATGTTATATAACATACATCAAAAACGTTATTCTTAAGTAGCTTGTGGACCATTTTAAAAACGTTAAAATATTCAACGTTTGAATAACGTTCTTATAACCAAACAATAATGTTAATACAACATGTAAAAAAACTGGGCCTTTGAACATTACTAGAACTTTCAAAATGACATTTTAAAAATTTTGTGTTGCTTAAAGAAAATATTAGAGAAACAATCTTAAAACCTAAAACTTAGCTTGGACTGGGCCGTAACTGAATGTCACTAAACCTTCACTGTCCCAAAGGTAGAGAAACAGAAAAGATAACCATGTAGAGTCTTGTTTTAGAGACTTTGCGAGTCTTGGTTAAAATACTGTCACGCTGCTACAAATAAACTCTGATATCACTCCTGAAAAATGTCTGATAGTTAAAAAAGTCAACTGTGTTCTTTGTGTTGCCAGACAAATCATGAAGGGCTATAAATTTCACAGGCATTCTGTGTAGGTCTTAACTCTCATAGTGGCTACAGGACATTTGGGACTTCATATCCTGTAGTGAAATACAGTAACATTAACATACATGTTAACACAGTTTACAAGGCAATAACCTCCCTCAGGGGAACCAGTGACCATACCCACAGACTAAATCTATTAAAGCCCAGGAACAAACTGCTTTGGAACACAGCATATACACCAACCCCCCCACCCACACACACACACACGTACATGTTTACTTATCAAATGGGGACATTCCATAGACTTCTAGACAATATAACCTAACACACACACCCTAACCTTAACAGAAAACGTTCTGCATTTTTCTTTTTTAGTATATTTTTATAGCATTTTTATGAAAGAGGACGTCCCCAAAAGTAGTTTTGTGGGATTTGTCAGGTTTTGCTGACTTGTGGGTACAAATTTGTCCCTAATATATGGGTAAGTAACACCACACACACACAAACCATAGGTTTTGACGTATTTGTCATTTTTACCCAAAAATTGTCTTGATTTTCTACAACTATGTAAGCCCGTTCTTTCTCACTGCATGTGTGCAGCTTTTGTGAGAACCTCCACCACACCTTCTGTTATACCCTGCTGTTTCCTTCAAAATTAATCCAAACTTCTTGGAAGTTCTCTTGATGTAACCCAAAAAATATTTGTGAGAGGATCACATATCATGAGTCTATCTCAAATTTGACTCGATTTCTTTGGCTGAGGACCTGTGTTATGGGTTTGTTTGGGTGAAGGAGCAGAGAATCAGGGGAACAGCGTTCACACATGGAGCTGTTTGGACAGCGATTTTGAGGTGGGAGTCAGAGGGAAATTCTGTCACGGGTACAAAACTTCACAAAGCCAATCTGCAACTACTAACGTTTTGTGAGACTGCAAAAATAGCCACAAACAAATAAAAAAATATCAGAAGTGGCAGAAAGCAGCTGCTTCAGAGCTTTCAGGCCTTTTGTTGATTCAAGCCTTATGTTGGATGTGGAGATGATTAGCCACAAAGGAAATTACAAGCGCAGGAAGAGTCAAGCTTTGTCATCTTTCCTCGTGTGGCCTGGACAACACAACTAGGTAACCAAATAAAACACCACCGTGTTCAGGATCAGCATTATGTCATACGGAAAGTGAACGATCCTCCTACAGCCCTTAACTGAAATTAAATCTTTCATTAGTGGAGCCTGGGTGCCAAAACCTGCCTCAGTCTTACACAGGAGGGCAGGTCCTGTGGTCACACAGGGAAATGCTTTTCCAATGTCTCAAATCCCCCACATGCCAAGAGCCAAACCTAAACCACAGCAGTGAGAGCAGAAATCAAGAGGCTTCATGTGCCAAAAGCTGCCATTACCCTCAGCTACTGTCGGCAAAGGCGAGACCTCGTCAAGACCGTGTGGGTGGAAAGCAAAGTACACCAAAATCACATGAGGTTTAGTTCATTGCCCGTGTCTCCACATACACACCAGTGCCTGTGTAATGCCAGGCCAAATTTAGGTCACACAGCTTTAATGTCCCTGGACATACAGTAAAGGGCCAGTGCAAGCAGAGTTCTGTAAAGGCGCTTAACATCTGCACAGCCTCTAATTCCGAAAAGCCAATGGGAGGGTGAAACAATTCTGTTCCTCATGCTAAGCCAAAATCATCATCATGGGGCAGATCTTAGTGGAGTCAGAGCCACAGAAACTGGGTAACTCTTATCCTAAAGGCCAAAGGTGACTTGTTGAAGTCAAGTCTAATTTGTAATGCATTTGTAGTGTTTTCAAACCGGTTGCTATAGCGTCACCTCCTCTAACCTCATGTTAAGAGTCGAGGAATTAGGCAACACAAGCACTAAAGGCTACATTCATCTGTAATCATTTGTGGTGGTGTTGAGCTACTCTGCTTCTATGCTACGAACCGCACTGCAGACCCAAACATGGAGATTCAGTACATCTGTTTAGCATGTTCCCAGCTAACAGGGAACATTCTCAGAGCATTGGCTAACGTTCTCTAAAAGTTCTGTTAACGTTATCAAAAGTGTTTTTGAAGTAACGTTAGTGAAACGCTTTTAATGTTATATATTATATATCTTGTTATTCTTAAAAATGTTATTCTTAGGTTATTACGTTTTTTTAATCGTTTTTGTTACATAATGGAAATGTTAGGGAAACGTTCTTAAACCTAAAATTGTTAGCTGGGTTCGTCCAAGCAAGCAACAGTCAGAAAGAGCTTTTACTGCTCAGCATCAGCTTTCTTGACTTCAGGCAGGGAATTTTATGTCTTCTGACTGAGTCAATAATGTTGGAATTTATTAATGCGGTCTACAGAGAGTGGACTTTACACAGCCGAGCTGCTCATATTAGCGTCAACACTAAGTCCAGGTCCAGAATATGTATTCCTCGAGATACTGGTTTCAAACCAGCATGTGATACTCAACACCTGACCATAAAAATTACACAGGAAGCATCAAAACTCTGGTAACACATATCCTTAATTTTAGGTTGTAAGAATGTTTTCTTAACCTTTCCATGAAGTGTTTTTAGATGCTGTATTATTGTTTGTTTATAAAATTAAAAAATGTTATGTTATTCTTAACACTTAAGAATTATGTTTTTCATATGACATATCAAAATATAGCGTTACTGCGCAACATTTTGATAACTTTGACAGAACTTTAGGAGAATGTTAGCCAATGTTCTGAAAACGTTCCCTGTTGGCTGGGAAGTCATCATCAAAAAAATAAAATCTTCACCAAAACACATCATTCAAAGCCTTGAGGTAAAAAAAAATCATTACCTGTTCCAGCAACACCTGTTCTCCAGTCCTCTTTTTCATCCCTCTCTTTTCCCCCCTCCTTCTCCTGCAACAGGTCCTTGTAAACAAAGTGCTGAAATCTCTCGGGGGGTTGAGTATTTTTACGAGCCAGCACATTGTGATGAATATATCAAAGCCCTACTGGAGGCTGCTTGGGCTTTTATGGGCTAATAAATTAGCCTGGGCCCTGCTGGAGAACACACTGCTGCCCAGGGCCGAACCACAGAGGAGACCTGGCACAGTAAGGTAGTGGATAACCGTGGGGAGCATTGGCCAGGTGGGAGAAGCTTTGGCTTGTAAAGGTTGACTAATGGCTGCCAAAGTCTATTTGGACCGGGAATCTACAGAAAAATCAATAGGTCATTTGCTTTCTCTGACACTTGAATTTTGCATGGTTTGAACTACAGTTTTGAACCTCAGCGTTTCTGAGGAACGTCAGTGAGATCTTGACCACACAGATGTTTCCACGACTACTTGTAGACCGTGTTAGGGGTTACGCCATGCACATTATGTAATCAGATTGATGGCTCTGTCTATTGTTTTATATAATTTTTTGATACTTGATGTATTTTGAGTGAACTTTCTGTTTTTTTAAAGCCACGATCCATCCTTTTTTGCCTCTCTACCGCCATCTCTGTTTGAACCATAAAATTGCAGGTTATTTTACATACATAAGCTGGTCAAATCTGGTAAAATCTGACCCGATAACTTAAATTATAAATCATTATTATAAACTTATGGTTGGCAATCAGGGTAAGGAGACCATTTTAAACACTCATCTGTTATGTACTTTCTCAACTGTTTTTTTTAACCAAAGAAGTTACAGATGGCAGGTTTAAAGTATGTTTTATTATTTCAATATATGTAATTTATTTTATTATGTTTATTTTATATGTGTATTTATTTACATATGGCAATAAATAAGAGAAAAAGTAAAGTTTACAACACCAAGATTAAAGAAGCTTTCATTTCAATATTTAAATTTCAGTTTAGGTATTTTACTAAGTGATGGGCTATGTAACCTTATTTGTTAAACCGACACATATCTGGGTTACTTTTTTAAAATATTGCAGATACTGAAAACTAAAAACTGCTTCAGTTAAATCCAATTGTACTTACTATTTGCAGTGTACAAAACCTAATTTCAGTGTTTCCTACAGAAGGAAACATTACTGTATATACAAAATAATGATTTAGGGTAATTGTTATTTTCTATACTGAGTAACACAATATCATAATGTGTTTCTTTCAAACACTAGATCCCCAACACACAGTTCTCCAACAGCATATTGGCAGTAAATCTCATTCACACTGATAATAAGCAGAGTTTAAGGAGAACATACATGTGTACCCAAGCAGTTGTTGTGTAGTATCTGAGAACAGAGCATACTCCAGTGATGAAACACCAGCTCATTTGGCCGACAGATGTTTGTAAGTTTCTCGCTCACATAAACGAACGCAAACAAAGGCGAACAATTAAACACGATGTACTTTCTGTTGGTCAGAAAATAGGTCAGCACTTCTCCAAACACATAATCTCCTGCTTTTAAAACGTGGTGTTCTGCATCAGACAGAAAATAACACAGCGTTGCCCTAATGAATGTTTGCTGACATCAACCAACCGCCCTAAACCGGTTTTTTGTTTGCATTTCCCAGCTGTTTTTGTTTTTTTATGGATATACAGTCATTTATAAACTTATGGAAATGTGGGGTATATATCGGGCATCCGATGGGGTAGATAAACAAATAAGCTCTCTTCAATATCTCAGTTGTGTCTCCTGAAATAAAGACCCCAATAATATCCTGTATCTTCACTAGATCTTCAATGGAGATCTCAACATAATCTCAGACTGTGCTCAATTCCCAGACAGAAAAGTGAGCGTTGCACCAATTTTTCGCCCCAATTTAAACGCCCCAGCTAACATTTTAGGTTGTAAGAATGTTTCCCTAACATTTCCAATAAGTAACAAAAAGTTATTCTTAAGTTATTCAAAAGTTGTTCTTTTGAATGTTCCAGGAACATTAAAAACATCCAGTTTTTATACATTGTATTAATGTTGCTTTTTGGTTATAAAAATGTTATTTTGTAACGCTTTTAAACTGTTCCACTAACAACTTAAGAATACGATTTGTGATATATATGATATATATGTTGAAAACCCTCTACTAATGTTACTACAAGAACATTTTTAATAATTTGGAAAGACATTTTAGGGAACATTAGCCAACGTTCTGACAATGTTCTGTTAGCTGGGGCAGATTGTTTTGAACTACAGGTGTTTACCTCATAGTGGATTCTTTGGACATCAATGTGGGGTTTGAAATGGATTGTTTCCTTGATACTCTGCATAAACAAACAGAGACATAATAGAAAATGACTCACTGTGAATCACCAGACAGAAGGTTTCATTGTTCGTTCCAAAAAAATCTGGACGCGTTCCATTCTCGGAAAAGAGGCCGCAGTTTAAATTGTCATGTTGGACAGCTAGAAAGCATATTTTTATATGATAGATGTTAATGCAAACGTATGAATCAACAAGTTACAAAACACTTAAATCACCATCTCAGTCTGGATTTTTGTTATGCCTGTAAATGATTGAAGTCATTCACTCATAGACTGGTACCCTGTGCAGACCTGCTGCTGGCTTGAAGGGCAGTAATTCAGATCCTTACAAAAACAATACACAATGGAAAATATAATGTTTATCTTTCAGCCAGCAGGTGCAGGGGTACAAATCCCTCCTGTTAAACAACAGCAGTGAGCCTTAACTTTCCATCGTAACTGCTTATTAGCAATCACGAATCTCTCCTTATGGCACACACACATGCACATGCACACACACACAGACACACACTATCACACACACACCTCTACCTAATGGAATCCACCTTAATTAATTGCAGACACAAATCATATTAAATTCTACACAACACGACGTGACTCATAAGCTGTTTAGTGCTGCCTGGCTCCCTAAAACACACGCCCAGGACGGGCCTCTTGGCCCCGGTGCCAGCCCACGCCCTCCTCAGAGAACAGATCTCCACACAGACTGATGCACCTGGTTCTCCTGAAGACCCACAGAAGGTGTTAAAGCCATGGGAGTCTTTGTCTGCAAGAGGAAAGAAAAACAGGGTGAAATGGAAGAATTATTAAAAAAGGGAAAGACAACAACGTTAATGAACAGGTGCAAGCGAAAATTAAAGTTAGGTGTTGCCTTGTAAAGAGTTTTCATTAGAGTTTTTATTATAGTCGGGAAACTTCTGCATGTGACCTGTTTCAGATACACTGGGGAAAAAATGGTGGTCAATAAATGCAGCACAAATGATTTAGTATTTTCTAAACTGAGTAAGTCAGTTCAAGCGTGAATTTTAAAATATTTAACAAATTTAACATTTGTACTCAGTTCAAGCACGTTGAAGTGATATATTACTGTGGGATTGCTTTTACAATGTATTTACAATGAGTCACCCACATGTCACTCCAAGCCTTTTGCTTCTGAGGAACACTAAAGAAGACTTTTTGAAGAATGTTAGTCACCAAACAACAGTTTGGTTAGGACATTTCAGTTAGGACAAACCGAGACATTTCCCAAAATATTTTCTTTTGTGTTACGCAGAGGAAGAAACTCATAAAGGTTTGAAATGACGAGGGTGAGCACAAGCAAGAATTTACTTTTTTTGGGGTGAACTACTGACAAATTTGATTTATTTAGTCACTTTAATCCACTGCTGGAGATGTCTGCTAGGCCTCATCTGCCACTGTTCTCCTCTGCGGTCTCAGGAATGTAAAAAAATCCTGTAAGGTTAATTAAAGGCAGGGTTTCCCACATTTTTTTGTTGTGCGGGTTGAAAGTCTCTTCACATCCTGATAGCAATCGCAGTGGTCTAAATATATTTGTATATCTTCTGTGGAAGGTGCAGGACTGTAAAATGTTCGTCCAATCATTGCATTCGGTCTGAATGCAATGATAGGATGTCCTAATTGCCTGTCGAACTATGTATGCGTTCATGCGTTGGAGGAGGCGTGGCTTTAGAGAGCGCTCTGAAGGCAGGGCGAGATCTAATGCTTTTAAAGCTAGCTTGCTATTGCTAGTTTCTCTGAAATTGCCTTTAATGAAACATCCATGAGAAGAAATCAGGAGTCCAACTAAAGCTAAAGTAAAAGAAGAAAGTAAAGATTTACTTTCTGTTCAGCTCCACAGAGAAGCTGAAGGTGTTTCCATGGGGTCAAACATTTAAACAAAAACACACGTTTTACACAAATACTTCAACCTGCAACCCTATACTCAGTCAATTAACAACAATACTGTCCGGTCCGTAAAGAATTCAATCTCCGTTCACAATTGATTTTTTGTGAAGGAAAACGTTACTAGGTACTAATGTGAAACTTCAATAACCCCAGCAGATGGTTCTGCAGGCCTAACAGGAAAATGCTTTTGCTGGAAGTAAAATGAGAAACGAAGCGTTTTTCTGTGAAAGAATGACAAGGGGTTTACCTATGTCACCACCCGCTGAGAGCTCAGAGAGAGAGAGAGAGAGCCTTCTTCTACACTCTCTCTTTCTCTCTCTCTCTCGCTCTCTTTCCCAAGTTCTGCTTGTGGAAAATGGACCATTCGTCACACTCATTGCTGCATTTGGAAATAATGGGGCATTTTGCCTCTTGTTGCTACTGTTGGATGAAATCTCTTGGACATGTTGAACAACGGCTGCACCCTGTGGGTGTATGGATTTCTCCATGCCTTTCCTAAACGCTGGAGATTGACTGACTTTTAAAAAGTGGAAAAATGAGCAAGCCAGAAAGAGGGACGCGTGTAGAAAAGGGAGGGAAAATATATATAACAAATAGATTTCTTCCCAAGCCAAATTATTTATTAAAAATATATTCCACTCTTTTAATTAAAATCATTATTTAAAATGACATACCTCGTATTTCTGAGGATACGTTTTGTCACATTTGACTGGTTTGATTTATTTGTATTTCGATATGCACAGACAAGCTGCGGTTTTAAAAGAACACAATTTGTATTATCTAATGTTTGTGACATGCAGTCCACCATAAAACTGAGTTTACAGGATTATAAAAAGCATTTACGGAACCATTCAAAACATAACACAAAACAACTACCACCCGTATCAAATAACCATCCTATTAAACCACTGACACACAAGCACGGCTCTGGCAAGGGGCTACAAATCAGCTGTCATTCAGTATAAGCCACTTGGAATTCTGATCGAATCCCTTAAGTATGTTTTGGAAAAGATGAAATTCTGTCACACAATATCAGATGAATTAAAGACTGACTCATGTGACTAACTCTTAACAGATACTAACTGACCAGCTGGCATGAGAGATTTACCACAGTCTCTCTATCTGATTTGGACACGTGTATTAAATCAAGACATTTAATACCTCAGACTAATATTGATCGCTGGGAAACTTGAGTTAAAGCACCTGGCCTGCTTCTCTCTCCTGATGTAATACTGTATGAAACTTCAGAATGTAATTAATGCCATGTTGAGATGGGAAGGTGATACAGAACAGGAGATGTCCAAGATGTTCCTCACCTTTGTCAATCAGGATACAGGACTCATGCAAAACACACAAAACTGTGTCAGTATGCAGAATCCACAGAGGAATCACAAAATTCCAACACACACACATTTGCTTATCTACCTAAATGAGGACATTCTATATACTTCTATTGTTTACATACACAGCTAGTTATAAACAATATAACCTAACCCACACTCTACACCTAACCCTAACAGAACATTTTCTGCATTTAAACAATCTTTATTTACAAGATTTTTATAGTGCTCTTTTACAAATGAGAATGTTCCCAAAAGGTTTTTCTCAGATTTGTCAAGTTTTGCTGACTTTTGGCTACAAATTTGTTCCTAATATATGCTTACAATATAAGTAAACAAACTCACACACACACTCCCCTTACGCGGCCCTTACCCTAAGCAATTTTAACTAACTACCTAACCCTTACTCTAAACCTAACCTTAACCTAATTCTAACCGTAAAACCAAGTTTTAACCCTCAAGCAGCCCATAGCACGCAAACATAGATGTACAAGTGCGCACACACAAACACACAGATGACATGCAAACAGTAATCCTGATCTAATCCTACTGGATTAGAGGTTTCCTTTAGGCCACTGGGGGGCGCTGTGATATTAGCAAGACCTCAGAACATCTGTATGCCTATCACTACATATGACACATCCATTTTCACTAAACCTTCAGCTGTAGACCGGGAGAGCGCAGCAGACGGAGAGAGTGAGCAAGACGTCTCAGTAAGCCGTAAATGCAACACTGCGCGCAAAAATGCGAAACACCTGCGAGCAACATGCTTAGCACTGCGAACAGCCAGGATGTGATCAAACATGGCAGAGCACTATGAGCTAACTGTAAGATATGAGGCGAGTAAACCGCCCCCCCAACCCCCTCTCTCTCTTTTTACAAGAGCAGCAATAAGGGGCGTCCAAAAACATTAAACCGGCAGAAATACTTTTGCAGCGAGCAGGTTATTTATATGTCTGTTGTGATGTCATGAATGAGCATCACTCTCCCTCTTTCTTTCAGTTTATACTGTAATCTGGTTCCCTGGGGACTGAAGTTACATGCCAGAAATGTTCAAAAGTAGCTCTCAAATACGCTCCAGCTGAAGGGTAGTAATAATAATCACATGCTATTTGGAAGTAACGAGCATAAATAAATTTGATTCCTTCCAAAAAGTTCTGAAGGATGTTGAATTCATATTTCTTCTGTCTCACCTCAAGAAACCCTCCCATTGTTAGTAACTTCAATGCAAGAAAGAGAGAAAGAGAGAGCTCGTAACTCACAGAAAGAGACGAAGAGATTATTCTAACATGTGTCTTTCCTTCATCTCTCCATTCCTCGGAATACTGCTGTTTCCCATCCAAGCACAGCTGCACACATTTACAGTTATAGAGAGCGAGAAAGAGGGAGAGGTGGGGAAGTACCACACTGCTTCAGTGATCCACTCTTACTGCTGTGCCGTCTCGGATGAGGGACTTCCCAAAAGAATTTTGAGGACAGTGGACACATGATGGCCGGCAGTGTTGGGAAAACATCTAACTTGCTTTTGATTTCCTCGTCGCGCTTATAAAATGATCATTTGTACATGCTAAACATATATGATGGCATTTGGTCTGTGTGTGCACAAATGTGTGTGTGTTGGTTTATTTAACCATATATTGGGGACAAATTTGTACCCAAAAGTCAGCAAAACCTCATTCTGGAGAAGTCTTCATTTGTAAAAACACTAAAAAATATAGGTAACTAACTTTTTTAAATGTAAAAATGTGGAAAGTTTAAGGTTACAGTGTTTATAACTAGCTGTGTATAAAAACGATATAAGTCTATGGAATGTCCCCATTTACATAGATAAGTAAACACGCGTGTGTGTGTGATACTAAATCATTCCGTCTCCATGTGTCTGCAGTCAATATATGCTGTTCACAGAGACTCGTTTTAAATATCTTCTCTTCTTTTGAAAGAATAATGCAGCCAGAAATGTAAATTCTGTCATTATTTACTCACCATCATGTTGTGTACTGTGTATTTCTTTCATGGAACACAAAATACATTTTTGCAGAACTGTTAAGCAGCATTTTTCCATACAAGACAAGTGACCAAAAGTTGTTAGGTTCCAAAAAGGTACAAAAACAATCGATAAAAGCATAATAAAAGTCCCTATGATTTGTGTGCTACTGTTTACTACAAGTCTTAAGCCAGATAAACCTCCACTGAAAATCACATCTAATCTACCTTCAAAAATGATAACGCAGTGTTTATAAAAGCTAGACACAAACTTCTGTTGATTATCAATTAAAGATACATTTCTGTTCGGTTTCTCACACAAAGCTTTTGCATGGCTAATGAGTAGTTCAAAATACTCTTGTGATGATTTTTATGCTGTTCTTGGCACGTTCTGAGCTTGAAAACAGAATTGTACATTTTTATCTCTGTCTACGGTTTTCTCACCATAACAACCCAAATAACAAGCGCTTCCTCACCTCTCATATGTGTCTTTAACTGAAGGTGAGATCATGGCAGCGTAGCGTCTCAGGGTCTCTGTTGTGGGTGATTACTCTGACTCATCACTGTCCCCAGCAGCTCTTCTGATTCCCCCCTGCAGTGCTTCAGTCTCTGGGCCATCACTGTACTGCTCTCCTGTCAGCCAGAGAGAAGCATGAGATCATGTTTGTTTATAAGGGGCTTGACTGTGTGTGTGTGACAAAACAGGCAATAATAACCCCATTGTCATTTAAAAGGCCTCACAGCTAACAGGTAACGTTCTCAGAACATTGACGTTCTTTAAGAGTTCTCTCAAAGTTATCAAAAATGTTCTTTCACATTCATGTAATGTTCTTTCTACCATTAGTAGCACATTTTTTCACAGTATATATTATAAATCAAAAACATTGCTTATAAGTAGTTACGGAAATGTTTTAAAAACGTTACAGAATTTAAAAAAAAGTATTTGAATAATGTTCTTATAACCAATACCGTTAATACAACATCCAAAAAACGAGATTTTTGAACATTCCTAGAACTTTCAAAATAAAATTTTTACGATTTTTTATACTTAATGGAAACATTAAGCATCTATCTGCAGAGTTTCTAAACTCCCAAAACGGAAAGTGAGCAAAGTGAAACTATTGGTCCAGAGAGGAACTCGGGTGAGCAAATCAAGAAACATGTAGACCAAAGCAAATTTGAACTAAAATTGTACTATGTAAGAATGAAGTCTACACAGAAAATCTGACACATGCGTGCTCATAAATGGAATAAAAACGACACATTACATGAATGCACTTTTAACAAATGTTTAAATGTTTAACTCTATGTGCAACCAACACTAATTTACTGTTAAATATTACAATTTTCATAAATTCATAAATACCAAAGTGAACGATTAGCTGTAGAGTATTCTTGTAATTATGCAATGTAACTAGATTATCCTGATAATTTACTTAAGTAATATTGACAAGCTTAACCCTCCCCATGCAGTACTGTCACAGCCTGCATATGTACACCCCAACTGGACACCTGTCAGCATGTGTGCGACGGCTGCAGTGTGCAGCTACTCTTCCAGAGACTACTGCTGAGTCGCTGCTACACGTGTCGTGTGGGGACTCTTGTTAGAGTTTATGTGCTGACTGAAGGACTTGGATCT
>JAZGTI010005369.1:0-25589 GCA_036877585.1 Botia kubotai
AAATCATTACAAGCAGTGAAATTGTAATTCTGTCATATGTGTTTCTAGGATGAGTTTTTCCAGCAGTTGCAGGCGGTCAGGAAACCCTGGCGGATCCCGAGTGACGCGGAGAGCGATTGTTTGGACCCACCTGAACAGGACAAATGTGAGTATTACTCACTTTAATTCATCTCATCCACTAAATGAACCCTGGAGCTGAAAACCAAAGATCTCAGTGTAACTGAAAACAGTGTAACAGTGTAACGTTTCTTATTCCACATATAAAACAGCTTTAAAAGCTTTAAAAGTTAATACTTTCTGTTATGTTATGTATATCTTTTCAACAGCAAAGAATACATACCTAGATTGAATTCTATGGTAATTCTTAATGAGTATAAAGTGACTGTTTATGGATTGGATCTGAGGTTCTATAGAGACCTGTTAATGAACATATCTGAGCTCTGGTTTCTTGGAAATACATGAGTCAGGTCGAGGAAGCTACTTAAAGACGTTTAAAGCAGAACTTTTCTTTCGAAGTCTCCACATATGTAAGACAGCAACATGTGTGGCTTGGAGGTTGAAAAATATCGGACACTTTAATTATGTTGATATGGTCTCATGAACACATCTTGAATTTCCACTAGGGTGGACGCTTGAAAGATTTAAACATGCTGCGAGTCATTCGAGAATTATTATTTGTTCCAATCATGCTCCGTCATCACTAATAAATACCGTTGGCCTCATTTTTCACTCTTTGAATGTGACATGACCAGAATCTTAGCGTCCCACAAGATCCATTAGTCTGTTAAATGACCTTAATATTCTACCATATTAAAAAAAGCTTAAGCCAAGAGAGACTGTCCCGGTCTCTTTTATCAGCATGAGGACAATTGTCTGTTTCTTAATCTAATGTAAAGGTTTTAATCACAATAACAAAACGAAACGCTTGCTCGCAACACCCCTAGATTAGAATCACAGATGAAGATTGTTTTCGAGAAAATCTCTTAAAATGCTGACTCTCTTTTCCATTAAAACTCAGAAACACTTTTTAGATAAATATTTGTTATAGATCTGGTATAATATTTCTTTGGTAAGCAAATGATTTTGACATATGTTTGGAACGCAAATCTCGCCGCACAGAGAAATGTTTATCTAAAATTTTAAATGAAAATCACAGGGAAAGATTTCTAGACAAGCTAAACATTGCACGTACAGTCCAAGCCCTGATACCAAATAAAAAGTAACTGTACATGACAGTCTGCACCAAAGACGACCCATTTTGCCAAGAAAATAAGTATATTTTGCTTAAAGTCTCTACTTACTTGGGAACTGTCATGCCAGTCCAGCTATTTAAAGAAACATGAAGCACAGTCTGTTAGTGAGAAAAGCCTGGCACTGCCAACTGCAGGACGTGACAAAATGCCACTTGGCATGCAAAACATTTGCTGATTGGCCGCCGCTATGACTGTTGACACTGTCTGTTGGAGTTTGGCCTGTGCCAGCAGAGATTTATGAATAGGCAGCAAGTGCATGCCATAACAATTTCCTGTTATTGCAAAAACTTCCACAATGCGGTCACCTCTAACCCTTAAAAAAACTAAGTCAGTGCTCCAGCGCTTTGGAATGTCATGCTTGTTA
Source organism: Botia kubotai (assembly GCA_036877585.1). Classification (NCBI taxonomy): domain Eukaryota; kingdom Metazoa; phylum Chordata; class Actinopteri; order Cypriniformes; family Botiidae; genus Botia; species Botia kubotai. The sequence continues at coordinate 1,618 of JAZGTI010005369.1, forward strand.
TATAAAGGCTTCAACCTATTAACAATTGATTACTGTGGTTCATGGCCAGTACAGAAGCTTTATTTGTCTCATCAGAACCTCCAGACAGACTCATATTACAGATATTACGGATAACAACTGATGTTAATATAACAATAAACATCTTTAAAGAACAAAATGACTCACTTGATACACTTTTGTGATTTTCTGAAGCTTTTGTTTTGGTTTCAGGACCCAAACGGTGCTGTCTCAGTGACATTGGAATATATGTCTAATCAAAAGCCAAATATAAAACAATTTACTCGTTTTTTCTTGTGTATTTTGGCTCCTTCTTAGGTAATCCAAGTAGAGTGAGGGATACCAGCAAGAGATCAGTGTTTTCAGGTAAGCATTCCAACACATTGGAGCCAGAGCTGTGGCCCACCAAAGCTCAGTGTCACAAAAGCATGATGAACTGCCTGTCGTTAAGGCAGTCCCATCAGGAGATCTGCTGTAACTGACAGGAGCTTGGAAAAGGGACTGTTAATGTCTGTCAATGACTTCATTTTCCCTAAACCATTGAATGTGTGCCTGAGAGTGACTCAGACCTCATTTAGCCCACAAATAATAGAATAGAATAGAATAGAATAGAAGAAACCTAATGAAATAGAATAGAATGGAATAGAACAGGGTAGAATTGAATAGAATACTTTGAACACGCACAGTTTTAGTCCTGGCTCAGATGTGGCAATAATCAATCGTTTGTTGAGGCAGATGAACAGATGTTCGTGTCAGATCCAAAATTATATTGCCACAGCTCCAATTAAATGATAAATTATATCATCAGTTTATACATTGATTACATAAACTACATTACACTGCTTCAATATTTTTTTAGTAGCTTTTAGTGTTGTGCCTTTTTTTAAAACAGCTTGACTATACTTATATATATTAAATTATGAGTACCTTATGCTATATAGCTTCTCCAACACCATTACCCACAGTGCACTGGGTTCAGATTTGTAGCAAGTCCATACAATGTCAAACTCTATCAGTGTTTTGGAAAGAATCTGACGGTCGTTTCTATTGAATTAACTGAGTGCCACTCAAGCATATGGCAATTCGGAGTCAATATAATGATGAAAGTGTCTCTGTGGTTTGACTTCTTGAGCCCAGCTGAGGTTTTACAGCTGAAGAGGGCATGCTGGCCTATACAGTCAAATGCAGCCAGTAAGCTTTGTGGTAGAACTGGGCTAACCTACCCAATGCTGGGTGCCGAATCTTCTGACCTCATTTGTGCACGCTTATGTATATGTACCATGAAATAGATGGCAACTCAAACGCTCATTTTTCCATTCTCACATGTATCTGTGACATGTTCAAATATTAAAGGCTGTTTTTGTGGTAATTATTGAGGTTATTGAGCTTATTAGTGGTTATATGAAAGCTGTTTCTAGGCAACTGATGTTTTCTTTGCTTTTTACAGGTTTGTAATGATGTGGGTGGAAGACACAGAGCCAGTCAAACATTTATGCAATTTTAAGGGACATTTGAATATTGTGTGTCTGCAAAAGACACTTATTTTTCTATATAGACACTTATATAAACAACGATTGTGTACTTTTTTCCACGGATGCTAATGTTTCTTAGAAATAAAATGTGTTGCACAGTACAACCATTTGAAATGATAGAATGTAATGTAATGTATACGTTTATTGGTATAAGAGAAGCCTGCATTTGAATTGTTTTGTCTGTTGGCATGCTTGTTGTCTGTCCATCAAATAAAAGTATTTATTGCTGCCTTGCGAAATAAAACACAATTTATGACTTCGCGTGCCATATCAATAGTTAATAAAGGGATTTTTGATAAGCCTTTTCAATACAAATAAACAACAAAGGATGTAAGTTATGGCATTAGCAGAGAATATGAATGTCACAAATGTACGCGTACGTACAAACGTATAATGTTGGCCATGCACAGCACTGCCCCAGCTGACCTCAGCATGACATGATCTCATTCCCAACAGCGTTGTGTGTCTACCAATGGTGAGGACATGTTTCTAAAGATACACAATGACTTTTGTACCCACAGAAAATATGTAGCCTGTTTTATCCGTTATATCCTTGCAAAATATATAATGCAAAATAAAAATGTTTGTATAAAGATTGATTCTGTGATTGATTCTCAAAGATTGATTGAGTCTGTATCTGTGCTGTTTTTTATTCAATATTCTTTAAGTTCTTGGATACATTTGCTATATGTAAGTGAAGCATATACAAACACATAAAGCAGCAAACACCAGCGTTCTACCTGCTTTTTTTATGATTGCACATTTTCTTAAGAGTTTAGTGTTTTCTGTACATTTAAGAAATGGGTCCACAACAGTCAGCTGTTTTCATTTAAAATCCTGTTTAAAATAGTGGTTCGTGTAAAAAGGACTGTGCTCACTGACATACAGAGACTTCACAAACTTAATCTGTTTGGTTTAAGGTCATAAATTTCAGAGCAAAACACCCAGATCTCCTTGAAATGTTATTAGATTAGAACCTAGACTTAAATGTGTTTAAGATTTGACTCGATGGTGACATACTTCAAAACAACTGCACTTGTTTGACACACTGTAATCTCTGGAAATCTTTTCCCACTTACGGTTGATTAAACTTCACATTTTCCCCATCAGCATGACAAATGTTGTTTTCAAAGCTGACGCTACTGAGTAATCGCCAGCCCTCATTTTGTGGTTCATGCTCCGACTGTGTTTCAAGTTGGTGATGTTGGCAGGTGTGAAAGATGGGCGATGTTTTTTTGTCTTCACTGTATTCCCCCCTTATGCTGGATATTGACACAATTAAAGTATGATTCAGTCTTTCCACCCACCCCTCAAAAACAAATGGAACGATCCAGAGTGTCTGTGGGACTGGAAATCTACATTTAAACCTCCCATGATTGCGTGCTGATTCTACACTGTTGGTCACATGTGGGGGTCAGGAGATAATATACTGCTGGCTCAAAAGACCAGAAAAAATGTAAACATTGGATTTGAATTTCGTGATGAACTGTAAGATAGACTGTAAGCAGCCACGCCCAAACAGCGTCTGATCATTGGGGTCGTTCCTTTCCAAACCTCAAACCCTTTTTCACACTCTGTTTGTTAAACAGGATGTGGTTAGTCAAAGGACTTTGTCTCTGTCTAGCGCTACAGAATGAGGAATGCAGAGCAATCAGTTTCCTGTGTAAAATGAAAGACTTTATTAACTACAGTATTCGAGCCATCTCGTTCCGATATATCCCCATGACGGGAGCCAGGAAGACGGGATGTGGTCTGACGGAAAAATGACTCAAACTTGCCATCACAAAAGGGTGAAAAATAAGGGTATTAGAGAACATATTTCAGTTTTGGGATCTGAACTTGTAAATGTTAGCATGTGTGTGTCACTCAGACAGGAGACTCCCATGCTTTCTGTAAATGACATCATGTTCCTCTGTGTTCCACAGTAAACATTGTTTTATGTTTTTTTTTAATAAACGGAAATCAATTGGATATGCTTTTAACATTGTAATGGCTATTTTCATAGCAATGATTGTATTGGCATTTGTTTTAAAATGAAAGATGTTATCATTTCTCTGGTTCATTTATCGTTCTATAAAGTATTAAAAGTTCTGCAATATTGGTCACACAAAATTATGAAATGTGTATAAAAGCAAATGTCGCCCACGGTCAATAAAACATTATCCATTTCTTTTATTGACGAAGTTTGTTTTCTTGTTTTCTTTTAGTTTATCGGCACTATAAACTTCCTTCAAATAATGTCCAGGGATATTCTTGTTAAAGATCAATGGGTTGGTTTTAAAATTGAGGTTATCCACCATGTTGCAGAGTTTCCTACAAACAGGAATGCTGTTAAAATCCTCAGGCCACCCAGGAACATCTCTTCCTCTCTCCAGACCACCGCCAGTGGTCAGCTGACTGGGCTCTGCTTTTTATTTATAGCTGAACCAAGTCATATTAATCCTGACATAAAGCACAAATAAATCTATGGTCGGGTACAAGTATGCTTTGAAGCAGTATACAGGGCAGCTTTGCTCACTACTGTTCCCATAGTGTGTGTGTTGAGCTGTTGAGCTCCAGTTGAGCTGTTTTCAAAGCTTGGCTTAGGAGCTCTCATAACTGTGGAACTTCTGTTCATTAGGAAGGAGTCCAGTGTCTTGGTCTTTGGAGAGCCAGCTGTTGCCTCGGCAGACTTACTTAAAAGTCATTGCTTGACTTTATAGTAATGAGACACCCTTCACCATACAAAACGAATTATTCTCATCATTTAGCCCAACATAATCAAGACAGGGTGGTAACATGTAGGGACTCCTATGAGTGGCACAGCGGCTCTGATTTTGCACTGATGTCCTTCTGATTTATTGACTGAGACGATAAAAAGATATCAAAATATAGTGTGTCAAAATATAGGATCTATGCATTAGCATATGTGTTGCAGTGTAAACAGTTTTTTTCATCACTGACCATTTACTATAAACAATGTTTATTTAAATGACCAATATGACCAAAAGTTTTTACATTCCATTGTCCAATTTGTCTTACTTTTATACCATCGTCATTTTTTAAATAAATGTATATGTTTAATAACATTTTACTTTTAATGTGGTTTCAAAATTAATATGGAGAATTGACTACCATGAGCTATATCAGCTATTTTTATTATTTTACATAATAATACTTCAGTGTTTGAATTTGTCAAGTATCCATGCTACTCTTTATATAAATGAAAAACAGCACGTGTCTTTTTAATTCCTAGAACGTTGGACCAATTCATCGCAGCAGGATCTGCTCTGATACTATTTCCCTGGTAGAAACCTCAAAAACAACCATCAGAGCAGGTAGGAAAACAGGCTTTAGCTACACATGTGCTGTCAATTTAGGGCTCATAACTAAACCCTGAGTTATACGTGGAAAACCAGAATCCCTATTCTGTGATCAGCATTCCCTCTTGTTGCAGCAAAACAGATCCGACCCTCAAACTTTCCAATAGTCTTAAATAAGAGGCGTGGCCTATTTGCATAATCAAAGTAGGGGTGGAGTCAGCAGTACACGTAATGTCAGGTGCAAATGACAATTAATCGGTAGTAATTGAAGTCAAAGTTTTTTTCACTTTAATTTTAAAAGTGGGTTATTGTTTGACGTTTGTATTGTTCCTTTAAGTTTGGTGTCGACTGGAACAGATAACCATCTGCCTAACTTTCTAACTGGAAGTATTAAGATCAAAAACGACCGACAGTGTTTTAATATGCAGCTCTAAATATTATAAGGTAAGTTAAGCTTCAATAACGAACTCAAAAATGTGTTTATATCAAAATACAATGTACGATTTAGTCTCTGATACGCTTCCTGTTTGTTTATGCTGGTCATTGCTGATTGTCGTTTCTTAGCTAGACTGTTGATGTTGTGGAGGCGAATGAACTTGTAGTTCCCATGACAATTTCCTCAGCATAAACAAGCGGCCCGCTTGCTTATTTTTTTAGCATTTGTACTGAATTTCTATATAAAACTAATGTTTTTGTCAAGTGCACTTCCCGGTGAAGTAAAAAACATTCTCTGTATGGTATGACTTAATTTACCAGAATATACAATTTTGGGATCCAAAATATTGAGACCATATTGCAAATAATCTAAATAAAGCTAATTTAAACCAGAAACTGCTCAAACAAAAGAACTTATGATCTCAAATATGTAAGACCGCTGTTTCTAGGTAACTCATTAAATAAAGTGACCGGGTTTTGTTGTGTACAAATATGTCACATTTACTTGCCTCAGTTGAAGAGCACAGGGCGCACGTTGTGTTTTTACCCGCTGTTTTGTTTATATGATCGTTTGTATAAGAGGGATAAATTGCAATAAATCACAAAAAAATAGAACAGAAGTACTGTTTTCTAATCTTAGGCCTTTGGATCCCACTGTATTAGTTTGTTTTCTTGGCTGTAACTTTGGCTGTTTTTCATAGCGTAGTAATGATTACAAAATGCATTTAAATGATACATTCATAACTATCTAAACTGTTGCTTTACAAACGAACCAAATTAAATTTGCATACATAATAATTATGTTCAGAAAGTTATTTGTGTATATATAGATATATTTGTAAATATGCAGTCAGAATTATGTAAATTGTCATATGCAAACAGAGTCATTTCATGCTTAAAAAGTGTTTATCCTAAGTGCTTCTCCAAATAATGTTTGAGAATCTGTGATTGTCTAATGAGGTTTTTGAATGAGGCATGGACTCATTTGAACTGTGCATAACTGGTCACGTTTACGCCGAGATTTGTCTTTAAGACAAGGCCAATATGAGGCTAAGCAAAGGTCAAAATAAGTCTAACAACATCTCGGCTTGTTTTCACAGAGCTGTCAGGCCAGTTGAGGTGCGAGTTTGTGGTCAGTAGGTCAACATGAATGTTTTGGTATGAGAGATGATGTTCTAGAACCAGTGGATTGTTGTGTGGCAAGAACATGTGACTTCAGAGGATTGTGTGTGTTTTGGCAAGTGGTTGTGTGGTTTTCAACAGTGCCTGTTCATATGAAGAACCAATCAACAGTGTTTCATCCTGCAGGCAGAGGAACAACTGATGGTATCAGTCAGGGAGAAAAATTAAGGGTTATTTGTGCCTGTGTATCATTGAACTTTCTCCTTGTTGTTATTTCTTATTGCCTCATTTGTATGGCCTTTAAATGATACATAATGGCAAAAAAAACAACACCCTTGGACAATGTGGTGATGTTTCTATTGAATATAAAATATAGAGGACTGATGAGGGAATAATCATTTCACGCACACGCGCACACGCACACATTAAAAGCCCTCTAGGCAGTAGTGCTTTGTGCTTAAGCTAAAACGCATACTGTAAGTTGTATTCCCCTTCCGTGGCCTTGATATAACTGAATAAATATCTGGCTCTGGGTTTCATTTCAAGGTCCTTTTATAAAGATGTACTTGATCGTAAAGTGCACATCTGGATTTTTATTCCACTATTATTTGCGAAATGGGCTCAAAGGTTTTATTCTACTTCTCGTTTTTGTCCCTGATCCAGGGTTCGAGACTCCTTCATTACTCAACTCGATCGTCTTGAGTTTGCCGTGGCACGGAGCGCGAAACGTCTGTGCGCTCGCTCGCAGTTAATCTGTCCGCGGGAGAACAGGCAGTCGTAAAGGACGATGAGACTAAGAATGCTGGAATTGTTTTCATTGGCTGTGTCTTTTCTAGAGACGACCTCAGGCCAGTATACGGCTTGGTCCAGATGTTCTTCACAATGAGTTTGCATCTTTCCACAACTTACCATGACTGGGCAAACCAGACCAGAGAATGAGGAAAAGGCGTTTACGTTTGTGCATTTGGTGGCTGCTTTTATTTTCAGGTTCCTAGGAATTAAACCCATGGCCTTGGCATAGCTAGGTGAGCTGTAGGAACACAAGATCAGAAGTAGTGCTAACTGGAATAGACAGACTACAGTATAAAAGTCCTTGCTATTTGTTACACTTGATTGTGGGGTCCTTAGGTTACTTATGCTGGAGCATTTGTTAGAACATGTAGGAGAGATGAGCAGCGAATGTTAAGATAGTAATTTAAATATTATCCCAATTTTTTTTGTCCTATTCAATTGCCTGAAATGCTAGTATTTCAGGAAATTGTTCTGAGAGACTTGAGTACTTCGCATCGAATTTCGGTTAATGTTTTAACAATATAACTTTCATATAACAGCCATTAAAAAATAAACTTGACTGTTTAGTGTTGTCCTAATGTCAACTTTCCCATTTTCTAAACAAGTTTGTGTGTCTACATCCTGTAGTCAAGTGCATTTATTACCTCAGAGAGATTTTAGGTTATGCAGATTTGTCGCTGTATAATGTAGTGTGTAATGTTGTTGTAAAAAACCGAGATTGTGGCATGGTAATGGAATGAGCCAGTGTTTTGACACTCATGAGGAGGCTGTACACAAACTCCATGAATAGGCTTGTTTACTAACCACAAGTGCTTCCACTCACCAAAACCATAACAGCACAGCACACAACAGGGGTGTAGTTGACTTTTTACAACTTCCCGGCGGGAAAGAGCTTTCAGCTGCTCGGCACCTGCGGAGCTTTAAGGCGTGCGCACATGCTGGCTTGAATGACCTCAGTTTCTCATGATTTTTTACAAAAAGTTCTTGTATCTTAAACGCTTATATAAGATGGATGAAATTGGTTATGAAACTTTACTGACAGACCTTTAAACGATTCTGTCAGACTGACTCTGTTTTCATGTTCTTGCTTCCGAGACACAGTGACAATAGCAGTTAGGCATGTTTCTCCCTCCACACTTGTCACTTTTGCAGACGGTCAAAATGAATAATAAAAATGGATGCGTGTTGGGTGTGCTGAGGTTTTCCTGCCCTTTAATTTCCCCTAAATGAAATCGGACAATGTCAGAAACATCTGTGCTAGCTGATCCTTTCCTCTGAGGCCACCCAGAGGCGTTTCAGCCTTTTCCTTTTGATTTATTTCTTTATAAGGCACAAAAACTGTAATTGTTTTACACCAGTCAATGTCCTCCAGTATTCAGCAGCTCATCTGAGACCCGACGGCCGCCTCATTCCAACGCCGACGGACGCAACGGAGCGAGTTTCATTGGGGTGAGGTCTTTTTGAACAAATGTCCTGAGAGACGCTTGACAGAGTCAAAGTACACATGGATCAAATGTTTTGTGTGATTCATGTGTTCACAAAGCGCAGCCGGTCGCTCAGTGCTGCGCTCATGAGTAGTCACTTGAATGGAGGCCAAAGAGTGAATTAAAGCCAACTGGTAAATGTCCAGATGTTTTAAAAGAGCAGTGCAGCTTTGATAGAGAAAGCGCTCGTGATTAGCCAGAATATCAGAGCAATACCAAACATGAACTCCAGTCTTTGATTTCATGATTAGTTCAAGCAGAAACATGACAGGTGTCATTTATATAGCATGTCTTTTGTTTGTGGAGAAAGGAAGATGAGTCTTTTTGGCTTGCTCTGTGTTTGGGTGGGAACTGGTGCTGTAATTTGTCTGATTATTTTCTTGCATGTTTTAATTGCTTTAAAATCTGCTTCCTCCGCTCTTGGCAGCTGTAATAACCCATCCCACTTCCAGAATGAGTCTGCCAGCTGGCTGCCTCAATTACATTATTCTGCGTACGTTTCAGTTATGTTATTACTTTAGTACTGCCAGTGATATGAAATCAGGCTTGGATAATATCTTTTTCATCAGAATTGGTGGTTTCAGCTGCAAGTTTACATAAGGAGCAGTTTGCTTCTTAACCTCTTGGCCTGGATTTAAAAAAAAAATTAATCTTAACTTTGTGCAGTCTTATGTTTGAGATACTGACCAGAGCAGAGACATTACAGAGGGGTCCCTTATGTTTAATGTGCCAGGTGTCCACAAGAGGGCACAGGTGATGTCACAGAACTCACCCCTTCCCCCACAGTTATTTTTTGTGTATTTAAATGATGCTTTGGTTGCAATGTTCCTATCAGTCATGTATTGGTGCATCAGTTGCCTCTGTTTTGTCAAACAGTTTGCCTTGCCACCATAAACAAACCGCAGAGGTTTAATTGGTCTTGGTCTTGGTCAAAGTCTTGGTTCACGTTTCCAAAAAGGTTTCATTCATTCTGAAAAGGCTTCATTCCTCCTATAGAATTTCATAATGGCTTATTCTGTTTTTTTAGCTACAGGAACACAAATGTCATTTATTCAGTCTTAATGATTAAAATACGTAAGGCCTGTACTTTTTAATGGCTAAAACAAATGGCAAAAGTTTAATAACCACTTAAAACTTTCATATCAAGTGGTTCCTTACGCCCCATAAAGATGCTCTTCTGTTTGTCTGATGATTGAGAGTTTGTTTGAAGGAGATGAAAATGCACGTCTTTAGTTCTCGCGTTTGATCGCATCCGAGTTCAGTTGATCACGCTCTCTGCATTGCCCGGCTAATTGATACCCAGTCCAAAAGGAGCAGGGTAAACAGGAGACAGCTGTGCTACCAGTTTTCCCATAATGCTCTTCCTGTCTGGCCACATCAGAGACCAGGAGATGGGCACACAAAGGCAATGTTTGCTCGGTCCATTCAAGCAAGGCTGCTCAATTGGAAAACTGAACTTTCCCATCGCTGGTGTCATTTCCTATATACTCCCAAGTATTTAAAAGAACACAGTGTTTGTGATGCAATCTAACAGCTTTTTTTTGTGGATCAACATTAAACGTTTTTGCAGTGTTAATCAAGCCAAATTATGACCGTTTCAAGAAATTGACAAAAATTATCATAAGAAAAATGTCTAAGACATTGTCAATGCTATGGCCAAACAAACGTATGTTTTTTCATATTACAATTTGGATTTCGTTTGTATTCTACATTAATTAAATTAATATGTTTTGATTCTCATGCAAGTCATTTATCAGTACCTACTATGTTTCAACAAACTCCTAGTTATTAAAATGCATAAGATGCTTAAGTATACTTGTTCCCACATACCAAGTAGTTTGAGGATTCTCATGGAATTCAAGCACAACTAGTATAAAAGTGAATGTGGGAACCAAAATGGTCATTTTCCCAATTTAAGGATATAATGGGGCCATAGAATAGTGACTTCAGTTTGGGGTAGCAAAGAGTTGCTAAGCTGTGCGAGTGGATTGTTTGCTGATGTCGAGTCCAGCTAAATAAATGAGGGCGACATCGGGCGAATGTCCATATTTGAAGAGTCGTGGCAACTCCGCAAATGGATAAAGGCTGCATTTTTGTGGGGGTAACGTTTAGAAAACAAAAGAGTGATGTCTGTCGGTAGATATGAGGTCAGTGTAGCGCTCTTAGAATATAGAACTTGGTTTTTGTAAGAGGTCAGTTTGGAAGTATACAGTCAAACCAGCTCAAAATTTTAGGCTGTAAGAACACTTTCCTGACATTTCCATCAAGTATCGTAAACATTAATTTTATTTTGAATGTTCAAAACAGCCAGTTTTTTAGACTAACAATTAACATTATTGCTTAGTTATTGCTTGGTTATCAATGTTATTTAAACATTGTTTTAATGCTGTAACGTTCCACTGACAACTTAAGAATAACAGTTTTGATATGGTACATAACATTAAAAAAAGTTCCAATGACGTTACTGCAACAATGTTTTTTGATCACTTGGAGAGAACTTTGGAAGAATGTTAACCAATGTTTTTAGAGCGTTTGCTGGGAAATCAAAGTCTTGTCTCTGGGCAACATTCCTTGGCTCTGTATAGCTAGTTGTTTTTCTGTTTTCAAAGGGGCTGTTTTATTAATGTTGTTGGGTTTTTTTCCATTTTCAGTTTATGCTTTTGTGTTTTAGCAATATTTGCGCTGCAAAAAGTGTTTGCATATGCTGAATAAATGCATCGTCGCTTGGAAAGCCATATGATAAAATGAAGTAATCACACATGCATTACATAATGCGGTTGTGGTATGTCATTTCTGCAGTTAGTCTGTTGTGGAGCTTTGTGTTACCATGTGTTTGAGATGGTGAACAGCCAGACACGTGTGTGTGTGTGTGTGTGTGTGTGTGTGTGTGCGCGGCTCCAGTGTTTTGTCAGTCAGTTTCCAGGGCTGAAGGACTATAACATTTAAAAGCAACTTGGCAAGTATTTTACGTTTTAATAGAGAGTCCAGCATATGAACACCTTAATTGGCTTTGTTTTTTGCCCGTGCTGCTTTTGTTCTTGTAGAAATATCTGTGACAATCTCATTACAACTTAAACTTCCGTAGAAAGATGTGATTTGTTCTATGCATATCCTCACTCTTTTTGGTTATGGTTTATAAGAAGATTAAGAATGATTTTACTGTTCAGCAGCACATTTGGCTTTCTTATAGACTGTAGATAACATTGTTTTAGATCTGCAAAAGTATGTGTTGACCTAAAGGTGGTCCTATGCAGAAGATGAAGGAGAAGCAATTGGGTTTTAATGCATAGAGGTCACAGAGGTATGACCAATCAGAAAAATCTGTAAGATCCATGTGGTTTTCTAGCAGATTTGGCTTTTAACCAGATGTTTACATCATGCCTCCTATTATCCTATTTAACCATCTTACTGTTGGAATGTTGTTAATAAGAACCATTGAACCAATATGACAAGCCACAGCTAATAAATCTAACTTGCCATGCTGGGTCCTGACTCCACTGCATTTATAATCTTTTCTGTATTGGCCAGCATGAGATAATCTTATGGTCTGGTCCCTTTAAAATCAGAGTTAGTGGATGAGGTCTTTAAGTTCAAGATGAGCTAAAGGAGCATTTTTTGGCACGCTGTAGGGCTTTATTAATATGGGGTTAAATAAACAGTGACATGCATGTGGGTAGCTCAGGCTGAGCCTGTGTAATATCGCTAGCTGTCCATAAATAACTCCTAACTTCATTGTCCTGCAAAGCTTTGATCGGAAGCTTAGATAAGTTATTCGGCTCATTTGGATGCTTTGTCAACAACAATTGAATGCTTTGTCAACAACATTTGAATTTAAGTAGTACGGTAAACTGGATTCTATTGATTTCATAAATGTTGTCATGTAGATATTCAAGCCAGACATTTTAATTGCCTTAAAAGGCTACAGCTTTGTTCTCCTGGCTGATTCACTTCTTTGGCCTCCGTTAGACATTTTGGAATTTCTTACTGGCAGAATTGTTCATCGAGTTGGCCTGGAATTTCCTCTGACACGTTTAAACGCTTGTGAGTTACAGTATCTACATGGTTAACTGCAGTCATTAATAAAATGACTCTCGTGCCTTTAATTACCACCCAGCAGACAACAATGACCCATTGACGTCTGGAGGGGGTTCATTTGCAGTTTCAATAGCACCGTAAACAAACTAAGGCTTATGACTCGTTGTGAAGGTGATTTACCTGTCTGCGCTGTACACGCCCACTCTTAAATCCCCTGCTGCAAAATTTAAGTGGCCATAAAGTTGCATTGCCGCAAGCAGCTGGTCCGAAATTATTCCTTTGGGGATTCCAAAAATAAACCTGCTATATATGGATTACCAAGGGGAAAAGGGTGCGTCAAGTCTAAACCAGGTCCATTGAATTTCCATTGTGTCTCCTGCCACAACTTTTAAAGTGATTTGATGGTATTTTAAAAGAGAACTGACCAGCGTTTGTTTGGATATAGTCTGGGTTTATTTGACTGTACTGTGACGTGTCATCCAAACGTTTGGTCGTAGTTCATACATGGACAGAAATGATGTAAACATTTATAAATCTGTCGGCTAATTCCTAATGGCTAAACTTGTGCTAGAATAACTGCCCTGGGCATTAACACTTCGTCTCGCAGCAGGATCGTTTTAAAGGGTGATTTAGTCCACACAAGCAGAGAGGAAAGTAGTTAACTGACTAGGTTTTATTTTATTTATTTAAGTCACTCCAAGCCCATTTGACTGACTGACTGACTGACTTTAGAAAAACAAAAGTTTAATTTTTTTAAACCTGGTCATTCTTTTTTAACCAATGAACGAATCGGTTTACATATGAGCTTCATTCAAGCTTCAAAGTTACAAAATTGCCTTAATAGTCATTTATATGCAGTATCTGTGGAATCTAGTTTAACAGGTTTTGAAATGACACGAGGATAACAAAATGTATTCATTTCAATGAATAATTGTGTATAAGAAGAATATATAAACACAAGTAGCTTGCTTAATGTCAAATTGAGCTTTCATAAATCACTCTTCCAGTCTTCTCTACCTTGGTGAGTCATTTGGCGTTGGCTGGTTCTAGATCAGCTCTCCGAGCAAACGAACTGATTCAAACTCTCAAGAGACCCTGGTGCCAAGAATGCTGGATTAGCTCCGTACTGATGTAGAAATTCTAATAAAACCGTTAGATGCCTGCACGTATTGCTGGCTCTTTTCACAGACTGTCATTTCCTCCCTCACAAGTCTCCTTTATGCGCACATGTAACGTTTACTAGCCTGTTAGCACCTGCTGTCCCAATTACTTCAGCTCTAATAGAACTGCCGTGACAGGTGTTTTGAGTAGTTTACAGTTGGAAAAATCTCTTTAAAACCTGTTTTAAGAGCAGCCAATAAAGAAACGCTTCTCGGACTGGAGAATTGCTGGGAAATGGCTGTTTAACGGCTCCAGGGTCGAAGTCGGTAAATTGGATTATACTCTGTTAAATCTTACTATCAACAGTCACTTTGTTTACGTCTCCCGGAATCTCCCGGAATCTCTCGGAATCTCTCCTGGTTTCATAGCCCAGCTACTGCGGTGTTTGGAGAGCCTTGTTTCTCTTGTTCGGAGATCAGAGGTGTGGGTAGAACCGATGAATGTGGGCGTAGGCGAATCCACCAGCACGTTGTGTGCTAAAGGCAATGCCATGATAAACCAAACAAATAGAGGGTTGCTAACGGCGTGTGTTAGCCAGGATTGAGGTCTGCTGGGAGCCGTCAAAAGTCTGGCGTTCCCTGAACGCGCCCAAGGGAATAAGCAGACATTACAGCCTGGAGACAACTCCGGGGATCCAGTTTATTTCGGCACTCCTCTGAGCATGTCATCAAGTGGGGAGAATAAGAAGAGACTGCTCGATTATATTGTACGTTTTGTGTTTGCTTGGGTAATCTTTCGCCATGAAATTCCGGTTTTATAATCCAGAACTTCCATAATACAAAATCTAAGTCGGTTACACGGAATGTTGCCTTTCAATTTCACAATACTGCCTTCAGTTTTAAACCACTAGATACAACATGTCAGTTGGAGATCTGATCGCAGTAGACAGTGCGCAGAGGATGCTTTTGAGCACGCACCCATGCACCTTTTCAAAATAAACCCCCATGTTTATAGTACAGGAGGGACAGAGGAATGTAGGAAATGTATCCAATCCCTATACTCGCTGTCCCCCTTACTGATGTGTTTGTAAACCTCCTCTAGGGACCATTTACTTAAAGCAAGCAGCCATTTTCTTTTTTGAAGAATTCACTCTTTATCATGAAAACACACTTTAAGGTCTTTCATTTTGTCATCGTTTATGTTTAATGTTTGCTAAAGCAAGCAACATTTAAAAAAATGAAACCAGATATTAGATATTACAGGGATGGTTCGCCCAAAACATTTTCCATCATTTACTCACCCTCATGTCATTCTAAACTTTTTCTCTTCTGTGGAACACAAAAGATATTTTGAGAAATGTCTTGGTGGTTTGTGTTCCTACATTTAAAGTGGGTGCTACTTTTTTTTTTTTTGATACCAAAATACCTCAAAATATCTTTTCCGTATTCCCTCATGTCAACACAGTTGTCATTTTTAGGTGAACTATCCCTTTAAACTTTGCCACAGTTTGTGTAATGGACATAAAAGTTCTCATCATACAGCTTGGAGGTGTGCTATTACTTTTCATATCTAATAAGTAGAAAAGCCTAGCAGATGATACAATGAGCAAAAAATCCAAGAGATGTATTAAAAGGAGCTGAACAACTATCCAGAACAGCCTAGAAGCTACTCGGAATGTCTTGGATCTGCTGACTGATGCCCTGGCAACCATCCACATCACTGCCTGCAGCATCCTGATGGCACCACTTGGTTTTTTTCTCATTTTTAATATTGCTGTAGCTCAAATATTAGAGCGGGCACTACTGTATAGCACGGCCAGGGTCATTGGTTTAAATCCCAGGTAGGTTTGTGGTGTTGAAACGCAATCTTATGCATTAAGTTGTCTTTGTCAAAATGCACAATGTAAATGTTTCTGTCATGTTATTCGTTTCTTTGTTCTTTACTAGCTATTTGTCTAGTTGGTTAAGCAACATTACATCCATGTATATTGGCCTGTTATGTCTTCGATTTTGAGTGTGCATTTCACACAACATAAAATGTAATTCACTTTGGCATAACACAATATGTCAGCGGTTCCTCACTCATAAATTCCTCACGAGCATGGCAGCACTTTTCCAGGTGTGTAGTGGTGGTCCGTTTCCCTCAGGATCCGCTGGGGTGTTTCCTTCACCAACGGTAGTGACAGACCCCCTCTGTGTCCACTTTCTTCTGTCTGGCTAAGAGCTCCTCTAATTTATGGCTAATTTCCTAAACAAAATATCAAGTTTCAGTTGTAGCGTTCATATCAGTAGACCCGGAGGAGTTGGGGGGGCTTTACAATGCTTTGCTTTGGCACTGATGGAAGCAGAAACCTTGCTGACAGGTCGGGTTTAAATTAATAGAGCCCTTATGACAGAAGCTCACATCTGGAGGGTGACGCAGAACACAGACACCTGAGCTCGACGGCCACAGACTTGCTCGGCGCACACTAAACCAGCAGCCGGCGAGGTCATGGGGGTCAGAAGACGAGAACTCTGCTTCATTCCACAGCCAAAATATCAGCCTGAATGTGCATAAGCGAGAGAGAGTGAGAGACATGTACAGAAATGAAAGGATGTTTGTCAGCAAAAATGCCTCGCTTAAATTTCAGCCAGTGTGGTTCTCCGTATAGCAGGCTTGAGGAATGAAAGTGGCACACGCCCCAATGAATTTACGATCCGTGGAAAATCCGCAACTGCCTTCAAATTTAACGAGTTCTATCAAAATAAAATGCTGTATACACAGGTGAAAATTTCAGTTGGCAGGTTTTTATTTATTTGTATAAATATGTATTTTTTTTCACCAGTGTCACTAACCGCTTTGGTTTGAAAAATGTGACTTCTAAATGGGCATATTTTCGTACCTTTCAGGAACTTTGCAAATAAAAATGTTTGACATGAAGGTCCAGTCCAATAGCGATCAGCATTTATACTTGTTTGCATATGACATTCCAACAGAAGTTCTGCAGTCTGGCCAGCGTCTGTCTCACCTTGAGGTCAATCTTCTGGTGGTTAGCGCACTCGCGTATGTGTGTATTTGTGTTACATGTATATAATATAAATGTATCTTTTTTTTATTTATTATGTAAAATACAATATATGCATAGCGTGTGTATATATGTATCTTACATATACTGTACATGCATAATGGTGATAAACAAGTGATTGCTCCTCACATACCATGAAACCGGTCTCTGTTGAGAGCGTTCTTTTCTGTTTTCACACTAATGTCCATCATGTGCTCCAGTATTATTCTGCTCAAGTCTGTTCAATGGGGCAGCCAGTGTAAACAGAAGTGAACTAACAGCAGAGGTCATGCATTTGAGGGAAGAGAAGATACATTGATGTGGTGGTGAGATTCGGAGTGTCTTGCTCTTGCTCTCCCCACAGAAGTGCTCAGATGTCTCTATCCCAAGGCTGTGAAAACAAACACTTCAGTGCGTCTAAACCGGTGTCTGTTACTGCTTACACACTGATCCTGCATGAGCCACTTCAGTCTAAAGAGTGTTATGGGTGAGACAGAAGCATATTACATGTTTTTAAATCATTTTTCAAATGGTTTAAAAAATAAATGGTAAATGTGGGGTGTCTGGTAAATGTTTTTTATGGACTGGTCTGAATGTTGATTAAATGGAAGGCCAGATTAAACGAAGGGCTGTTCATTTAGAATCTCCTGTTTGCTGTTCTGAAAGGAATGTTCTGGGTCAGCGCAGGTTAAGCTCTAGCGACATTCATTTCGGTTTTGTCCCCAAGTAAAATGAAACCGGTTACAGTAACGCATCTACTAAGGATGTAAAATAGACCAGTGCTCCAGAAAAGCTCGCAGCAAAATGTAAAGCTGGTTTTACAAAAAGCTATTGCATAAAACATTTGTAATGTAAACTGTAAACTTTACGTAAAGCTGTAAAATCTTCTTAAAAATAGTTTAAACTGAATTTTTTTTTGTTGCTGCAATCCATAGCTTAGTTAAAAATAAACCAAAATCAGTTATTGAGCAAGTACATAACAGATCAGTGTTCAAAACGCTGTTCTTACCTTATCCCAATTCACAACTGTAAGCTTATAATAATGATTTATAATTTGGACCGTGTTGTCTCATTTGCCGGGAAATGTCAGTTTGGCTTCATTTGACTTTATATGTAAAGAAAAGTTGGGAAGTAACATGCAGAGACCTTCTGCACTAGAGGCAAAAGTTACAGGCTGCAGCTTTAGGATTATGCCACAAATGCTGTCAAAAGAGTTTAACTTGTACTGAACCCAGAACATTCCTTTAAATATAGCGAAACGATGTGCGTGTCCTCTTGAATGCAGCCAGTTTTCCCAGCACATAAAATGCAATTTCTGGAACATCAGAGATTTTTAGAAACCCACGCGTCCTCTGGCACTACAACCCGACCATGACCGGCTAAATCGAACAATGTTACAAATAATTAATCCCACTTCACTTAAGTGCATTAATGACAGATGATTGAGCTTAATTGTGAAAATAAAAGCCTCTTGGCTTTTTAAATAGCATTGCTTTTTATTCCCCCCGCACCAGAGAATCCAGATGTTCAGAGCGACGCGTATTTAATGGTGGATGTCATGTGGACGCTAAATGCTGTGTGTGAAGAGGGAGTGAATGATCTTTTCAGACGCACGTTAGTGTCTTTGACTTTAAACCAGTCTCTTAAAGCATTCTCCAGCCCACCACTTTGTTCTCCTTGAGCAGTCTTGTGTCATAACCGCAGTAACAGGTGGGCCGCACTGTTGGATACGAGCCCTCTGTCTGCTCATGCTGTCAAAAGCTGCTATTGGAGTGTTTATGGTGCTGTTTTTAGGTCAACATAGTCATCTTTTTTTAAGTCTATTTTAATGCTTAGGACTTTAGTATATGTTTTGGATATCCCCTTGATATAATGGCACATCCTCCCTGCTTTAGCGTCTCAGCCAGGAAGCTGCAGTAAAAGTGTCTGGAAACATTCGCAAGTCAAGAGAACAGCCCAGCATTGTGCAGTCTGGTATAAAAGAATATGTGTACTGTGTGTGCAAACAGCCGTCGATCTAGGCATGAGCAGCAGTTTATTAGGACTCATAGAATTAATAGTTCTGGTTCTTGATGCTGATTGGTTTATAGCCATGATTTATTTATGATACAGCTATGACGCTTTCCTTGAGCTACTATTTGTATCGCTGCACATCCACTGTAGCTGTTTGTTGCATGGTTGCATGTTGCATGTCAATAGGGAAACCTAAAAATCTGTAATTACGCATTATGCATCAACACTCACTCGCTGGGATTTTGACTTGGCATTGTTGTTCAGGAAGTAGATCAGAAATGTTCGGTAGTCTTGCTGAGGATGTCTGCAGATACTCCAGAATATGCGAGTTCATTAATGCCAGTAGCTCATAATATAAATGTCCCTTTTAATTAATCCTGTAAGTATTGTAGATTCCTAATGCATTTCAAATGAATGTTTCCTTTTATTTCTTAATATAGAGTAAAACTGATTTTTGAATTCCTGATTTTCAATATAGCGTCAGACTTTTTCCTTTCTCACGTCAGCTGCAAATCTGTTACATAAAACATATCGTACACATTCTTAATAAGGGTCCCCCCCTTTGCCTTGAGGATTTTATTGCTAGCTGATGCTTGTGTTTAGACATGGCCTGTTTTTGCACTGTTTTGTGCCACCATAAATTCAGCCATTGAAATCAGCTGAGCTATCAAGTCATCTTTTGTTATTCTCTCATTCACAGCAAGTCTTTCAGTGTTGATTTTCCCATAGACACGTGCAACCGTTTTGTCCTCTGCTTATAGGCGCATTCTTTCATGCAACAAATTTGTTCACTGTGCATCACGCATTAAAGGATAATTAGAATCATTTAGTGATGTCATACAGAACACGGTGTGGTTCAGTGGTGTTTGATGTGGTTCTTACAGTATCTCCGTGGTGAACGTGTTTGATTAATGATCTCTGGCGTCTACAAATGCATGTGCTGCGCTGATCTCACCCTCTACCGCCAAGCTGAAACAACCTCAGAGTCTCGGCTTTGACGGATCACATCTCCAACTGTCAGTACAATCGCTGACTGCCTGTGTATATAGTGGGTCTTGACTGCCTCGAGACAAACAGTCTAAATCACATATGTTGTTAGGTTGCCATACGGCGCACCCACACACCCACACACACACACACACACACACACACACACACACACACACACACACACACTGGTTTTCATGTTTTTTGAGGACGGTCCATAGACGTAATGGTTTTTGCAAACTGTGCAAACTATATATTCTTTTTACTACACTAACCCTACCCCAAGCCTAACCCTCACAGAAACCTTTCTGTGTTTTTAGATTTTCAAATATAACGATTCTGTACGATTTATTAGCTTGTTTCCTTGTGGGGGAGTCAATATGCACTGGTATTACTTGTGGGGACATTGGATCCCAGTGTACACACACACACACACACACAGACACACTCTCTAGTCTAGGAGTCTACCACTTGAAGTCCTGCCTTCATTGTTCTGGCAGCATTTGTTGTCACTTATGGAAAAATATGGTTGTACATGACGCGAGTGATGCTTTTGGTGTGGTTACTGCCATGAAAACTGGCAAGTCTCATAAGTTAAAAACATTTTGCATCGGACCCCTTTAGTGTGATTTAGATGGTGACTTTTATCATTTAAATGGCTGTGTGTTTTACAGAATCTGCCATTTCAGTCAGTTAGTTCAGGGTTATTACTGAAATCCTGGACTTTCACTTAGGATGCTTTTTCTGAGTGCAATATACTTGCAGTGTGCTGTGTGGGCCATGTATGTGGTTTTGGTGGGCAGATCTTTGGAAGCCAATGTCTGTTGTATCTCAGATATGAACCAATTCCACAGAGTCTTGGAGGAACAAAGCTCTGTGAGGATTAAAGGCCACCACACAAACGTGACTTCTGCTTTGGGGTCAAATTATGACTTATGAAGCAGGACAAGCCAAATGTTCATACTTTGAACTATAGTGACATGAATTTAAAAACAAATCTCTGCGTCATGATATTTAAAGAATACAGACATCTACTGTGGCAGTACCTTGACAAGGTTTTGTGTCGATTCACTAAATGGAGATCAGACACTGTCCAAACATTGGATGAAACATTCCAGTGCATGCTTTCAGTCTGGTCCATCTCCACTGAATGGCTCTAGAACTTGGCCAAGTCTCAAGCATATGAAATCAATCTTGAAGATCAAAGGCCAGAGAAATGAACTTGGCTAAAAATGCTTCCTCTGATCTCCGTCTGAACCGTCAGTCATTTTGCCCATTGCTGCCATTCCGACCTTTTTATAGATATTATTGTGGTTGTTCATCCTGAAATGTGTTGGGTTAGATGACTGCTGTTGCAACTGCCAGTACGTGTACATGTAAATTGTTGAAATTGTACTACATATAACGTCCCACTGTTGAAGGTATACACAATGTGCTGCCAATATTTGAGGTTCATCACCTTTTCTGTCTTTTATAAAGATTGACAGAATTGTCGGTTGTGGGTGAACATTTTCTGAGGTAATTTATTATCCCTCTTTTCAGTATAAAACTATGACAGGGCAACACATGAAGTACATTTTACAAGAATATCCAAAGCTGGGGCTGTGCTGCTCAAATTTCAAAATAACGTTTTGAATCAGAATAATTGGCAGGTTTTATTTTTAGGTAATCTATTCCTTTAGCAGTAATTTAATGACAACAAGCAGACAGTTGTTTTGCTATTGATTGTAGATTCTGGCAAGCCTCTGCGTTGTATCAACAGTGTAAGCTGGATACACTGAAATAGACTTAAGGTTTTTGCTGCAGGCCCTGTAATAAAAATGACATTATCTCTTAATGGTTGCCTCAGTCTCAGTATGTGACTGATAACAGCCAATTTCCCTTTGTGCCTCAGGGCGGCCACTGGTCTTCGTAACTACATAATCCATAACTCCCAAAATAACTTGATGGAAATTTACTTTGTTGAAAACTTTAAGTATGTGGTAAAGTTTGTATTATCTTGGCAAGCAAGGTTCGTAAATGTGAGAATTTCTGTTATTTCCAAAGCTCTGACTCCGTTGTGGCGGGACTTGTTATAGTAACTCAGCTTGAAACCTTTTGCAGTCTGACCGAAAGGGTGTCAATTGTTTGCTCACTCAAAATTTTACATTCCAACTTTAAGGCTTTTGAAATGACCTTAAATGAGAGGTTGTGAATCTCTCAGCTGCACCTTTGATCTTGTGTCTTCTGTTAAACTATGGCCTCCTTTTTTTTCTCTTTCTCTTTCTTTTTTCTTTCTCTCTCACTCTCTCTTGCTCTCTTCTCACTGACTCTGTCTAGACTATGTTTCACTTTATATAAAATTCTGTTAAAAAAACTTTAGAACCTACACAACTTTAAAAGAATATAGTAGACTTTCTCCTATAACTGCATTTAATGCAATAAATCTCTTAAGTACTACAGGGAAACTTTCCCAACTTTGGTTTAGCTGAATGTCTTCATAGTAACTGGATCTGGACCCTCAGGGCTGATGTTTAAACACTTATTAAACAAGACATGTTTATTACAGGTATTCGTTGGTGTTTGTCATCATATTTTCCCCCATTAAATGATTCGATTATTTCTTCATAACATTAATTTTCATGCAGGTATTAGATAGCCTTTCACCATAGGTCTATAGGTGACATTNCCGCCACCCCCCTCCCCTCACAGTAACTTGTCCTTTTGAAGTTTTCTCCACTTATTTTTCTGGTTGACAGGTCAGAGCAGCCAAGCAGAAATCAAAAGCATGAGTGCTTTGATGCTCAAAATCATTTTTTGAAATGCATGCAACAACAGCACATTTAATAAGTTCTTACCACAGAACACTGAAGATTGCCATAGATTTGCTCAGACACATAATGTCTTATATGGATGTATATTTGCAAAGATAAATATAATAGCTGAGCATTAATAGACACAAAAAATTATAGATAATTATAATAAATGTATAATAAATATATAATTAAAAAGCTGAACATTGCATTATAAATTGTCTAAAAGTACTGAACTGTAGTTCCCCTTCTATACAAAACAGATCTGACAGAAGCGCTGTGATTAGAATTTACGGTAAGTTTTAATGAGATGATTAGCTGAAGATTCAGGAGGATGTACAGTTAAATTATATTTTCCAGCCCTACAGTAGGAATGGCACGTCTGGAGAAGCTTATGGGATTCCTGAGCACCAACTGTGAGGCGCTTTTCATTTTGTTCTTCCATAAACATGGACTCCTGAAGGATGAGACACGCTCAATTTAGCTAAATGAGCTGCCCCCCTCTCCCATCCCTCACCGTCTTCAAGAAACATCCCCCATTGTGTTACCACACCTGGAATTAGCCCATCATGCTCGAACATTGAAGGTATTGCTAACTTTCCCTAATTTGATTTTCCAGTGCCTGGAGGTGCAAAAACACATGCTAGTTTGTAACCTGTTATACTGCAATTGTAGATTCCTTTAAAGTCTGGTCGTCTTGAGCAGAGACTTATGTAAGGATAATTTCTTGTGAAAAGGCTCAGAGATGCAAGCAATCAATCAGTCGCATGTTTTGGGCTCTGAACGCTCGGCCTACCGCAGCTTTGCCTTACCGTATAAAATGAAAGCATGCGTGTTGACTGGAAACCATCATGAGGTCTCTGCTTGTGATTTAGTTCTGTGCAGTTTCTGAAGGTTCTGCATGAACTTTTTTTCCCCGAAGTTGTTTGGGCAATTTGGGTTAATTTAGAAACGTTCTTTGACACTGGATCCTCGGTATATAGAACTTAAACGTGAACTAACTGTTGGTTAGTAGAGTAATCCAATGGATTAAATACTTTATAAATGAAAGGTGATTTTTCCCATTTGTTTGGAACTTGATGCACTTAAAGTATGCAATTAAAATTATAACCTAAAATCTTATAACCTTATACCTTATAACCTTATAACCTAATCTTGTGTAAGTGGGGGAAAGTTCCATGTTGCTTTACCCAATGAGTCGCAATACACCTTTATAATACACCTTTATAATTGGCAAACATCGACAGCTAAAATCCGCTTAACAAACAGGTCACCATGTCCCAATCTTCATATTCATGTAATGAATGCCACGTTTCCATGTTGCTCTTGCATAAAAT
>JAZGTI010005370.1:0-25588 GCA_036877585.1 Botia kubotai
AAGCAGTCAGCAGTGAAACTAGGTCTGAGTCGTCGCTTCATCTTCCAACATGACAACGATCCTAAACATACGTCTCTCTTGGTGAAGAACTATCTTCAGACGAACAAGGTGAATGTCATCGAATGGCCTGCACAAAGCCCTGACTTAAATCCAATAGAAAATATGTGGGGTGACCTAAAGAAAAATGTCCATGCCAGAAAACCATCGAATCTGGAGGAACTTGAGAGATTCGCCAAAGAAGAATGGGCCAGGATTCCTCAAATGAAGTGTCAGAGACTTGTTGACAATTACAACAAACGACTGCAGGCAGTTATCCAGCAAAAAGGATACACAATTGACTATTAGAATGTGGGGGGCTAATAATTTTGACCCTGGTAGCTTTTGTGTTTTGTGTAATATTTTTATTTCTGTGTGGAATATAAAATAATGTAAGCATCCAAAATAAAACTAGGATGTCTAAAAAAGCTGTGTTAATTTTTTTTTGCTCTGGTTAAAAGCACTTTTGAAATACTTTTAAAACAATGACCATTTTGTAGGGGGGCTAATAATTTTGTCCTCAACTGTATATATTTATCATGCACAATACAATCTTGACTATTGACACTAGATGATGTTTAAAATAGACACCCCTCATGTGTCTATCTCTATTTTTAGGCAGCATTAGGAAGTTAGCATAATGTGCTGACAGATTAAGTATTGACTGTTAAAGGGAGCCCCTTTAAAGGGAGCTATTGTTGTCCTCTGTGGTTTTGCCAATCATTAAGAATTTAAATCTCCTTTTTGGTGTTCAGTGTTGGCTTTTATACCTGCAACATCTGTTACCTTCTATGGTTTCCTAAAGTTGGTGCAGGCAAAAGTCATAGCCAGCCAGCCCAGCTCCAGAACATCTTCCCATGTCACTATTGTCATTTAAGCTGGAAAATATCCTCCAGTTTCCTCAGACATGCCCTTAAGTCTTTGAGTTGTGAAGTGTCAATGTGAACCATGACACCCCTGCCACTCTCCAAAAGTCGCCCCATGGGAGGCTGACTCAGCCCAGAGACACACCATGCATGGAATCTCTTTTAGCTGGTCTAACACCTCCCCTGAGGCAACCATTAAACACCCACACAGACTCTCACTGGAGGGTAGGTACCCCAATTAATACGGTCCCTTGGGTGTTAGGAGAAAAGCACACCTCCAGAACCAAGTCAAGTCAAAATCAATGGTCAAACGGTTGCTGAAGTGTCAGAATTTACCCACAATGCCAAGAGGCTGGGGTCAACATTGGACGTGCCAGGAGCTGGAGACTTTTTGTTAGTGCATGTCAGTTGGAGTTTGAGCCAACAGCCACTGGCAGGCTCTAACCTTACTTAATGATGGGGATATGTGTTGTTGAGCCCAAAAATGTGACCATCCATTTCTTATGAGCTCTGTACCTCTGTTCTGTGCTGTATTAAAAATGTGTCATGTATTTGTGTGTTTGTGTTTCTGACAGACATTTCAGCCACAGAGTTCATGGAACGTCGCGGCAATCTGAAGAGCAGGTATGAGCTGCTGGGTGACTTCTTGTCAGATATGCTGTCTGTGGGAGCAGATGACATCAACATTTTCAGTCTGCTGGAGGTGCGGGACAGGACGCTGGATGTGAGGTTCTCCATTCATGGTGTACCATTCTTCAGGGCTGAGAAAGTGCATGGATACGTTGCAGCACATAAGAAGAAAGTAAGGCTTGTCTGTGGGATGTTATTATGGATTTTGTTATATTTGACCTTCTAACAACCTATCCACCCATAAGCTAAGCATTAGCTGTTCTCGATGGAATAACTGTACACTGAAGCAAAGATGACATTTATTTACAAGAAGACATTTATTTTCACTAATTCATCAAGTGTTAAGATCTGACATTAACGTATAAACCCACTGGGAAAGTGAAACATATGTCTCCACCAATAGCTGGAGAGAATCTAAGATATTTTTAAGGTATTTTCTTTAGGTAAATGAAAATTGCTATGACTGTGTTTTAAGTAATGATGATGTAAATATATGTGCATTGTCAACATTGTTGAGTAGGAGAGTGCTCATGCACTGAGTTCCGTGTAATTGCGTTTTTGCTATTTTTGGCTGGAATGAAAGCTGAACTCACCGCCATGTCAGTCTGTTGGATGTGTCAAGTAAGGTGCATGATGTTGGTTTACAAGTAGAAAAAGAGACAGAGTCTGATAAAACAGAAAAACAAAGCGACAAATAGAAGCCACTTTGTGTCTGTAACTGAACCAAATAATTCTTAATGCAATGCCACAATCTCCACCAGTCCCATCTCTTCCTCCTGCTTTCCACCTTCCTCCGCTGCTGCCAAACGCACATTTTGAAGAGCCCAGGGCTTTCCCGTGGACCTGCCAGGATAGGGGAAACAGATTTTTGGCTCACACCATTCTTCTCCCAGGGGTGTGCCCTTATATCTTGCTCTCTAACACCCTTCTGAAATGCACATATGGTCAGAGCACCCTGTGAAGTGTCAGACACTGCACAAAAACACATAATGTTGTATCAAAGAAGAAAACCAGAAAAGGTAATCCATCAGGTTTGCTTTGGCAAGAGAAAAGCTTGGGTCATGTGAGCTTAAGTCCTGTAAGATGGTATCATGTGTATTGGTTCCCATCCTCTCCATGTCCCAGACTGATTCTCTCTCATTCACCAAAACACTCTTTGGCAGCTGTTGAACATATTCTTTGCACATAAAGTATGTTTAAGAAACACATGCTATACAGAATCATGAAAAAGAAACATTGGCCACTGTTCCGAAGGGTGTCCCAATGAGGAGGGTCCAAAAAGCTAACACCAACCCTCGTATGATTTTCCTTGTGTACATTTGTGTGTATAAGCTTACCTGTACTTTTTTAAAGGCAATTTGTTAACATGTTTTAAAAATGTTTGTTTACTTTTATCCATAGATAATCTTAATATAAAAACCATTGCTTCTATAGGAAGTCTTCCCTAATATAGCTTCATGTGTCTGTGTATACTGTGTGTGTGTGTGTGTACAGTAGATCACTCCATATATGTCTCCATGTGTGTCTTGCGCTATCATAGTACCTCTGTGGAATAGCTATTTTCAGGGAATTCTGGGTATTGTAGTTCCACTCCCGATGGATGCCATAGTGATCTGTGAGAAATGAGATGACAGTGCCATTAAGCAAGAGACGAAATTTCACTCTTGTCTCCAGGAATGAGGGGAAGGAAATAAAGACCAAAACAGAGTGTGAGAGTAAGAGAAATGAGAACATACTGAAAAAGGGTTAGTTGTGGTAATGAGCATATCTTCTCCTGTGTATAGGCTTCTGTTACCTCAACCAGCTGATATAAAGTAATGGTTTATTATGTGTCTCTAAATGTGCAAAAGAAATGTGAGACCTCAGTGTTGCATTGTTTAACTTCCAAGGTAATACTTGCAATTTCCTGCTCAAGAAAGGGTACACTTGGTAGTCAGACCTGACCGTGCTGTGGAGGATCCACATATCACACATGTGTGTCCAGGAACCTTGAGAAGAGAAGGAAAGAGTCAAGTGTGCGTGGGTGAAAGTTTAACAACAGGCAGCTCTTAGCCTACACTTGCTCTCAATTTGTTATCATTATATACTGACAACGTATATTCATAATATATGAATAATTAGGACAGGTCAGTGAGAAATTTTGCTGATACCTCAATGTAAAATAAGATTAGAAAAGGTCTAAATCAAAATTGTCTTCAGAAATTCAGTTCTATACTTGAATTGAATTTAAAGTAGCAAACAGGGAGCAGAATTGTAATTGTAATTTGAATGGCTGCAAAACTCAAATGAAATTCATGTAATTAGTTGTAATTAGCTGTTTATTTGTGCACAGTTCTGTCTGTAAGTGTAGTACATTTTACTTTACAATATCAATTAGATATAAACATATCATCATAGATGTGTGGCTGTGTGAAATTCTTTGAATTCAAATATCTCTTTCCTCTTTCCTTTCACCCCCTCATTTCCACTTAAGTGTGTCTGGCTGAGCTGGTTAGTTGAGGATTGGTCAATCACTGTGTAACAGCTCACTCCATTGCTGCGCAAACTGCTCCACTTCAGATGTTGGATTTAAATAAATGGTGTGGAAGCCCTGTGGACATATATGTGGGTATCCGCACAGCGTTTATGTGCTTATAGAAAAGCGCTTGCCCTGATAGGCTCTGGAGTGCCCTTTGTGTTCAAGAATGAAATGGAGTGAGTGTGCAGTGGTGCACTCTGAACACTTCTCATGCCTGAAAGCAATAGGGACAAATGTTGTCTGGGACTTATTTTTGTGAAATTGTGACTTGTTTTGCTGTTTGTATGCTAATTTGAGTATGCAAGATAATTTCATGACTCTCTATTTTGTTTCAAAAGCTTTTCTTGTTTTCACCATGTTGGCATCATTTTTAGTTGCAAAAAACCATCTCTTTCTTGCCCCCTTTTTAGCTCTTAACTGCTTTGATTGAATCTAGAATAAAAGTGAAAAATAGATTCTTTCAAATTACAGGAAACTTGCTTAAATTTAAGTTAAAATGCTGTGTGAATGGTGTTCTTTTGCCCATTTATAAAGATAAGGCTACATTGTTTAATCCAGATCAAACTGCAGTCTGCAAACAGTCTTGTTTGGAGTATATTATAGTTTTTTTAGTATGTTTTAATAAAGTCTCTCTCTCTCCATCTGTGTCTCTCTTTCTCTCCTTCTCTCTCTCTCTTCAGCTACAATCTTTTCTTCAAGTCAATGTGACCCAGGTCCATGTAGATGAGTGTGTGAACACTGACTGTCGGGCAGGTGGGGGTTGTACCAGCCGCTTGAGTGTGACTGACAAACCAGCGATGGTTGACTCGGGCAGCATGGCTCTGGTGTCAGTGACTGTGGAAGCTACAGCTGTCTGCATCTGCTCGGCACGCGAACACGTACACCAGGGTTGTTCCGTTTATCCCAGAAACCCTTGCCACAATGGAGGGGTCTGTGTGGACACACAGAGCGGATACAGGTGAGAGAGTTCAGGCTTTACTAGTAGGAGAAAACTGGAACTTTATTTCATTTCACTTATGGAGAGTGTAGGGAGCATGAGAACTAGGGGTGTAATGATATTCAAAAACGAATAAAAAAACTGCAATACACCACCCATGGTACGTATCGTGGTACTCCTGCTGCTCCGAGCCCAGCCCCATTGTTGAGGTTAACCCACTATACCTATACCTATTCAATTCAATTTTATTTACATTTAGTCATTTAGCTGACGCTTTTATCCAAAGCGACTTACAAATGAGGACAAGGAAGCAATTTCAACAATAAGAGGCAACAATGAATAATTGCTATAGACAGGTCTCAGGTATTTCAACACAGTATAAGAAGGCAACAAAGGCGATTTTTAAAAAAAATCAAAGAATAGAAGTGGCGGTGTGTTAGTTAATTAGTCAAGAAAGTGAAGACGAAAAAAGTTGAGGTTTTAGTCGTTTCTTGAAAATAGCTAATGACGCAGCCATTCTGATGGAGTTATGGAGTTCATTCCACCAACCGGGCAGAGTGAAAGTAAGAGACCGGAAGCCCTGCGAGGAGAGCATTGCAGTAGTCTAGTCTGGAGAGAACAAGAGCTTGAACGAGGAGTTTGCTGCATGTTCCGATAGGAAGGGTTTGACCTTTCTGATGTTGTAGAGGGCGAATCTGCGGTCATGATGTGGTCAGAGAAGCTCAGTTGATCGTCAATCATTACTCCAAGGCTTTTGACTGTCTTGGATAGAGTGACGGTTGACCCGTCAATCTGAATTGAGAAGTTGTGAAAAAGAGATGGGTTGAGTGAAATCGTAAGCATTTCCGTTTTAGCAATGTTGAGTTAAAGGTGATGGTCCTTCATCCAACACGATATGTCCATCAGGCAAGCTGAGATGCGAGTCGGTACTGTGGAATCATCAGGGTGGAAAGAGAGGTAGAGCTGGGTGTCATCAGTATAGCAATGATAGGAAAAGCCATGTTTCTGAATGACAGATCCTAGAGACACCATGTAGATGGAGAAGAGAAGTGGTCCAAGAACTGAGTCCTGGGGCACCCCAGTGTCTAGATGTTGCAGGTTGGACACCTCTCCTCTCCAAGACACCCTGAATGACCTGTCAGAGAGGTAAGATCTGAACCACCAGAGTGCAGTACCTGTAACGCCTAGTGATTTGAGCATAGTCAGCAGGATCTGGTGGTTTTCAGTATCAAAAGCGGCTGAAAAATCCAGCAGAATAAGAACTGATGATTTGGAGTCCGCTTTAGGCAGTCTGAGGTCTTCAACAACTGAGGGCAGTGCAGTCTCAGTCGAATGATCTTTCTTGAAGCCGGATTGGTTGTTATCCAGGAGGTCATTCTGGGAGAGAAAGGCAGAGAGTTGACTGAACATGACCTTTTCTAGAATCTTGGCCATAAAAGGAAGCAGGGATACCGGTCTGTAGCTTTATTTTAATTTATATACACATCCATAATCAAAAAAAAAACCTAACACAAAACAAAAAAAAGAATCCCACAATTATAAAGAAACTTTGTACCTTCCCCACCAACCAATATATAAATAACCCCAAAAATTCTAAAGAAAAAGGAAAACAACAAGGCTAAAGCTTACCTTGGGGTTGGAAAACTAGCTGAAATAAATTGTGCTCTCAACCAAACATGTGTGCAAAGCAAACAATGGGAAGAGGTGCTCAAACCCTGGTGCTCCAAACTCACAACTGTGTGCTTCACCCAGGTGACTAGCCTCCCCCTCAGTGCACTCAGTTTTAGACCAAACTAGAAAAAAAAGAAAAAGAGTTAGTGGGTCCAGTACAAATACGAAAGTACAAATTTCAAAGATTCACTTAAAAAGAAAAAACAGATCACAATTGATGATTTAAAAGATCAACTAATGAAATGATGTAGCATCCTACCTCGCTTGCAATAAACCAGAATCACTTAGTAGGTTTTAAATGGAAAACACGCTACTAATTCAGCTCAAACAGTTCAACTTAGGCCATCACACACCAACAAAAAACGCAAAGCAAAACACTATATTTCTAAAGAAACCAAACTATGAAAAACAGCAGCACGACCCGCAGTAGATCGTCCAATGTACTGCGGAAAGCTGAAAAACAAAACAATAGTCAGAAACACCCAAACAACCTATTCAACAACTATAGAACAATAATGGAATCACACATACTCAAATCCACAACTTCATGAGCATAGGATGTAAGGACGCCTTCATAAATATTGTTTCACTAAAAACACAAAAGAAACACTTAAGACTAACAATACAAAATGAAACCACATAACGATGCAATAGCCCGCATACCTAAAATTCCACGAGCGCTCAGCGTGACTCACTGAAGACCTAACAGGAACAGCTACAGCACTTCTTGCAAATAAAATAAACAAGAACGAACATTGCTATAAAGGTTACAAACACAAAATACATACACACATAATCACCCATTACCTACTTCAACTACTGTGACACTGAAGACCGGAATAGGGATGAGTATGACAGAAGCTACAATCAAATGCTTCCTGTCCAAACATTTAAATACCCCAATATTAATTATCCCCCTTTGCTCCCTCCCATAAAGGGACAACCACCCGAAAAAGGGAAGCCCATCCCACACTGGCACAATCGCTTCAAAGCATTTTTATATAAAAAACAAAGAATAATAATAAAACACAGAACAAATGTCAGACATGTTAATGGTATTATTGCCAATAAAAAGTGTGAGATGTCAGAAGTTTATAGTATGTTTATGAATAAAAAGTTTGACTAAACCGATAAAACCACAAAATTATTGAGCACGATATGCATTCTAGCTTACATAGGTATGGCATATAATAGTTAACATCTTATGGAACAGAGGTATTTGCAATAGTACCATGAACTACACACAACTTGCAAAAGTAGAATACATACATACATACATACATACATACATACATAAAATATATACAATAAAAATGTTACAAGTTTACAATTTACAAAACCCTAAGATGTTCTTGTGGGAAATGTTCCTGGTTCCAGTTTACCTAATTAATGCAGCCTAATAATCCCTTAAAGGATCTGAGTGATAAAACCATATGACTATATGTAGGCTAGATTAAAGAGGTGGGTCTTTAAT
Organism: Botia kubotai; assembly: GCA_036877585.1. Lineage (NCBI taxonomy): Eukaryota > Metazoa > Chordata > Actinopteri > Cypriniformes > Botiidae > Botia > Botia kubotai. The sequence continues at coordinate 8,133 of JAZGTI010005370.1, forward strand.
CTAGATTTAAAATTACATAATTTGTCTCCCGGACAACACTGGGATAACTATTTTAAAGTTTGAGTGCCAAATATGAGAAGGATCTACCACCAGCACTTGTTTTTGAAATTCTGGGTACTAACAGTTGTCCAGAATTTTTTAGATGGCTGTGAATGTGAAGAACTGTAATAGGAGAGGAGCTTGCTTAAGTATTGAGGAGCTAAACCATTCAGGGCATTGTAGGTAATCAGCAAGATTTTAAAATTAATACGATGCTTGATAGGCAGCCAGTGTAGTGTTGACAAAACTGGACTTACAGTATATGGTCATACTTGTTTGTTCTCGTGAGAACTCTGGCTGCTGCATTCCGAACCATCTGGAGTTTTTGGATTAATCTTGCAGGGCAGCCACAAAGTAGGGCATTGCAATAATCAAGTCTTGATGTCATGAATGCATGAATTAGTTTTTTAGTGTCTGGCTTCGAGAGCATGTGTCATAGTTTTGATATATTTTTAAGATGAAAAATGCGGTTTTACAAATATTGAAAATGTTGCTTTCAAAGGACAAATTGTTATCAAAAATGACACTCAGATTCTTAGCTAATGAAACAGGCTTTATAGAGCATCCATCAAAAGTAAGCCAGTGTTCTACGTTGTTGCGTTTGGAGGGTTTTGGTCCAATAAGTAAAACTTCTGTTTTATCTTAATTTAATAGTAGGAAGTTGCTAGTCATCCAAGTTTTGATATCGACTATGCATTCTGTTAGTTTGGTGAATTTTTGAGTCTCGTTGGGCCTAGAAGAAATGTATAGCTGAGTATCATTAGCATACCAATAAAAACTAACTACTAAGGTAGCATTTACAGGGTGAAAAGTAGGGTCCCAAGCACTGAGCCCTGCGGTACTCTATAATGGACTTGTGATCAGTATGACACCTTTTCACTCACAGCAGCAAACTGGAATCGGTCAGATAAATATGATTCAAACCATGCCAGTGCAGTTCACTCTGATGAGAGCAATCTCTGTACTATGATATGGCCTGAATCCTGACTGGAAATTCTCACAGATACCATTTCTTTCCAGCAATGAGCATATCTGTGACGACACCACCTTTTCCAGTATTTTTTAAATTAAAGGTAATTTTGAGATGGGTCTGTAGTTTACTAGTTCCCTAGGATCAAGGTTTTTTTAATAAGGGGTAACAGCCAGTTTGTAAGGTTTTGGGACATATCCCAATACCAATGATGTATTAATAATACTATGAAGAGGATCTATAATTTCAGGCAGCATCTCTTTCAGCAACCTGGTGGGTATAGGATCAAGCATACATGTTGTTGATTAAGATTATGTGATTTTTGCAGGTCATCCCTATGTATAGTAGAGAATGACTGGAGTTGCTCCTTGGGCAGGTTATGATGCATCTGATTTGTTTGACCTATACCTATATATATCAAAAAACTTTCTTGACAATTTATATTAAGTAGTAATTAGTAATTAGTGCACTTTTAACACCTAATAAGAGCTGTTTTTTTACTAAATATTATACACTAGGGCCTGAAATTTATTGTGGGATTGCGGATATTGCACACGTTTTTCTTTCCTACAAGTTTTGCACTAATTAGCCAAGAAATTCCCTGAAATATTTATGAATTAAACCATACAGATCAATAAATCAAATAAATACTGTGATAACGTTCGTGTGAGGAAAGAAAGAAGTCGCAGTCAGTGAGGCTGAGGCTTGTGGAAGGTTTATTCACAATCTCATTAATACAAAAATAAAGTGCACTCTTGTGCCTAACGGCAACTTGAATCCACAATTAAACTTGTCCAGTCATTTGTCTCTGCTAGCTGCACCACGAGTCCTCAGCCAGTCCCTCTCTGCTTTTGGGCAGATCTTACTAAATTGGGGACGCACCTGTCCGTGACCCAAGTGGAAGCCCAGATAACTGACCTCCACTTGCCCAATTGCACACTTCCTCGGGTTAGCCGTCAGCCCTGCCCCCCTTAGTGCCCTCAGTATGGCCCGCAGATGCTCCACATGCTGCTGCATGGGGCAGAAGAATGTTATCCATGAAACGCTAAAAGGTGGCTGGGGACCCGAACAAGCCGAAGGGAAGTGTTACGAATTGGTGTAATCCAGACAGTGTCGTGAAGGCGTTCTTTCTTTGGATAAAGGTGATAAGGGGATCTGCCAATATCCTTTAGTTAAATCCAGTGTCGAATAAAATCGAGCTGTACCCAGCCGATCAAGCAATTCGTCAACCCGTGGCATTGGATAAGCGTTGCATTTCGACACAGCATTCACCTTGCTATAATCCATATAGAACCGGACAGAGACGTCTGTTTTAGGGTGGGCTAAGTCTTAATATGGTGCTATATGAGGTTTGTTTGATCAGGCAGGGGCAAGATGACATCCGCAAACATGTTTCGCAATTTAGCTATGTCAGTGAGCTGGGAGGGCAAGAGGTAATCTTCTCCAGAGATTGCGGTTTGGTATGCATCTCTGGCCTGAGATTATCCACTCCACTCACCGCCGTCGCTAGCATTACTGACTCCCCCTCCCTTCATTTTTTAAGGAGGTTGAGGTGATAGATTTGCCTTGCCCCGCTCCTGTCTGACCGAATAATCTTATAATTGAGATCTCCAATTCGCTGTGTGACCTCAAAGGGCCCTTGCCACTTGGCGAGTAATTTAGAGCTAGCAGTAGAGAGCAATACAAGAACTTTCTTTCCCGGTGCAAATTTATGTAACTTGGTACCCCTGTTATATGTCCTGGGCCTGTAACAAATTCTCCATTGACAGCCGCCCCAACGTGTGAAGTCTCAGGTCCAGCACATATTACATTTCATTTCGGTTATCAGAAGGTCCATCCTCCCAAGCTTCTCTTAGGACATCCAGCACCCCACGGGGCTGCCGTCCATAAAAAAGCACGGAGGGGGAAAACCCCGTAGAGGCTTGCGGGACCTCCTGCACAGCAAACAAGTGGGGTGCCAGCCTCATGAACTTTCGAAGCATGGTTTTAATGTGCAATTAAATAGTTCGACCAGGCCATCCATTTGTGGGTGGTAGACACTGGTCCGAATTGATTTAATTCCCATCATGACGGTTTAGTGTCGCTGCTTGTCCCAAATGTCCCACTATTGGGTTACAGTGAGCCACCTGGAATAACATTTCCTGACGGCTTTTAGGCAGTAATAACTGGGATGTATCTTGCTTTGTTTGAGCTTCTTGTGTCACTTGATACAACAATCTCTTAAATATAGCAAAATAGGGATAAGACAGTGGACGAGCGGACTGGAGAGTCTGCCCGTCGATGGATTGGACCTTCTTAAATGCACATTTTAACGTCTCATCCTGGGACTGCTCCAGGGGAAAATCATCACGCTCAAGGAGGATTAGCCTCTCATTCGCGCTATGTTGCCCTGGGTCAGGATCCTGTGGTCCCGGTTCAGCCACTCCCACCTGCACGTTCACTTTGTTCCCCAGCTTTCTCCCTCCCCAAGAGACATCTGCACATAAATACCCCAGAAAGTGACTAAATGCCGGCCAATTAGTTCCCAAAATTAGCAGATGTCGGAGGTGCGGGTTAACTGCAATCTCTACACTAATAATAATAACCGAGACTAGAGGGTATTTCACCACATCCCTGTGCACGCACCGTACCGGAACCATGCGTCTTTTACCCAATGCCTAGGGTTAAATCAGGCTTTGATAGATTGAGATCTGGTTACACCCCGAATCCACCAAAGCCCAATGGGTACCCCCATAATACTCACAGGTATTGTCTAGCTCCCACCTAGCAACTATTTAAGGTACCCTAGTAACCATGTAATGAAATGAATAAACCATATCTCATAATTAGAACATTGTAAAGACATGGGGTTGGCTTATTTGACTTACAGTACCCTAGCAACTGCATAATATCATAAATAAGCCATATTTCAATATATCTATCAATGCTAAATCAGGCTAGCATCATGATAAAGCATAGAGATCATCATAAAGTTAGAATCATGTTTAACCGTGTTAGCATCGTGTTAAAATGTTAACATTGTTGAAATTCTGACCCGAGCTTTGTCACAACAAGCACCACTCACATTTTCTTCAGGTTCTTCTAGATTCTTCTAGATTTTAATGTTTATCTATAACGGCTCCTACAAGTCCCTCCCCAAAACTAAATTGTGTCTCCAAAACTCTGATATGAACTGAGCTGTGACATTGGTATATCATTACACCCCAAATGACAACAGTGAGCAATAAAGTGCAGTAAAGGCTTTTATTACCATTCTGTAATTCTGAGCATATGCAACAACTAACAACAAAGTGATACATTAGGTGACTGTGTAATAAATATCACAATACAGCAATACAATTTCACTCCTTTATTTCTCCTTCATGCTTTATCCCTCTTTGAGAATATAGATGTGATCAAATGATTATTCCCCAAGATTTAAGCCACAACTTCAAAGTCTAATCTTATCACTTCTGGGCTTTTTCATAAATATGAGGGAGAGAGAGTTTTTATTTCTCAATGTTATTTAGTTATCCACTCCTGGTGTGGATATCGATTTCCTTCCCTGAATTACAAAGCTGAGTGACAGGGATTGTAGAGTTTGGAGGAGCAGTAAGATAGATGTTAGGTGAAGTATTTTTTCTAAGGGTACATGAAATCTTGGCAGCCACAAGTTGTTCAGCCAAAGTTTGAATTGGATAAAGCAGGTGATTCATGTCTTTAACTTTCTGATCGTGCTCAAAGTTTTGCTTCCAAGCAAGTTGTGTGACTGATGTTTCTGAAGAAGCAGTCTTGCATGTCTGTCAGTTATGGAAAGTGTGCTAATGTGGTAGGTGGCCCTGTTGCTTAACAAACATTGATACTGATAATGATATCATGAATAGTTCTAATTTGTATCTAATTAAGGAACACAGTTCTTCTAATGTATGGGCAAGCTTGATTAGAATAGCTGGATTGGGTTATCTTAACTAATTGCATGTTCCTAGGTTGATTGGAAAGGGAATGTATATTGACTCTGGAGACCATAATCAGTAATGCAGTAATCAATACTGAATAAATAATAGTAGGGATTCTCATCAGCCAGAAAAAAACTAAAGGCTAAAGCTAAAGGCTATTCGAGGACTTAAAGGAGTGCATCCATGTTTTTCTTTCCTTTTTTATTGTCCACATTGAAAATCTTATTAAATAGTGAAAAAAAAAGAATATTTGGGATTTTGAACAATAATCAAATAAATATTATGGCATGATATAAGATTAAGATTATAAGATTTTGCAGTTAACTTTGAAGATTTTGGTCATTAACTACTATGTATGAAAGGTCATATTTCCTTCTTTCCACAATACAAAAGCCATGCAAAAATGACATGATTGCTCTTTATAAACCCTTTTTAGTACAGACTTATAGTCTAGTCTCTTTATACACATTTTGTTTTAACCTAACAGTCAGAATTAAAGTCAAAGAAAAAGTTAGTTAGAATAGGTTTTTCAGGTATATTGGAAACTGATTAAAAAGTAGAAAATATGGAATCACCCACACTTTGGTCAAATGATTTACTGTTATCAGTATTGTTTTGTCTTTCTTGTACTCACTCAAAGTAAAGCTGTGGATTTTTGAGCGGTCAGATCACTGAGCATGTGATGTGTTGAGCTGATGTTATGAACCAGAGCGCTTTTGGCCCCAAACCCTCCACTAATCCTAATGATGTCAGCATCTGTGTATTGTCAAACCTTCTGGTCTTATTTAGACAAAACGTGTTGATTTCTATTAAAATTATTTATTTGTATGCACTGGTATAGAATGGTTTATCTAATATATTCATTTACATGAAAATTAGGGATTGCATTGATAGAACATATTGTTTATACGAACGTCTTGGTTTGGCAGATTGACATGCTTTTGTGTCTGGATTGACCCCACCACACACCAGCCCCCACACCCAAACACGGTGTGTGGATGATAGCATGACCTGCTTTATAAATATGTTGATTAAATTTACGACTTTAATGTCTTTTAATACAAGCAGTAAAAATGATGCTGTGACAAATGTTTAAGTTTATTTAACGTTTATTTAACATGCTGTAAACTTCACTACCACGCTTTTCTCCTTCCACTGGGGGCTAGACCTTGAGATTAAAGGAACAACATGTAGATGGAAGATTAATGGTGAATTTGGAAATAGAGGGCAGAGGGGAGATTGCGGGTTTCTCAGGTAAGTAATGAATTCATCATGCTGGGTATGCAGGCAGGAAATGAACAACAAGGAAAGAGGTGAAAGGGAGTAAGAGGATTGTGTTCAGTCATCGTGGTTGATATTAAGGCCAGGATTCACTGGAGGAGATCAATTGGTTTGGTTTAGTTCAATGAGCAGAACAGAGCTAAGTCTGTTTCTTTAACAATAAAGGAAGAAGTGTTTCTGTTTTAAAGCATTTTAGTGTCATTTAACTTTTTTTAGTCACTGACTGACTGACAAGTGTTTCTGACATTGACCACACAATATTTTAATAGGACAGAGAATTTTTTTCATGTTTAGATGGTCGGTTTTAGTATTTTTGTGCTGTTTAGTATGTTAACATGCCCCAATGAAGCCCCAGTTGCCACTCAAAACGCATGGTCAGCAAACTCTTTTAGTTTTTTCTTCACCTAGCTTTAATATTTCCTTTTGATTCATAATGGTCCTTATTTTATCTCAACATTGAAACGCCGACTCACAGCACCCCCTCATTTATCCATTTGCCAGTGAAAAAGTTAAACCTGCAGACTATCTAATTTATGAAACTTAGCTTAAAAAGGTATTGTTCTTCAGACGGAGCTACTTTTTTGTATTGATTTAAGAGGTTGAAATGTTGTCTTCCAGCAACCAGATTGGTTTCTCTGTCTTGCTGGATTTGTGTCATGGGAGAGCATTAGTCGCACTAGGCTAGAAATTTGTCTATATCCAACTTGTTTTGAGGCTTACATTAATTAATGGTTTAACATTAGGAATGCAGTAACTGTTGTATGATTGTGGTGCGTTTTCTTTGTGGTACGCATTATTCTTCCATTTTGCACATGTATTAGTCTCAGCACATTTGATGTATGAGATGAACATGATTTAAACACACTTTCTGAAATCTTTGAGACTGATTTCCTCAACGTTGTTGAGCTTTGTAAATTCATTTTCATAACATGGCACTACATTGTTCTGTATTTTAAATCTTTATTGTTTTTCTTTTTTTTTTAACAAGATAGAAAGTGTGCAAGTCAAAAGAATTATTTCTTTGAAAAAACTAAATCCAAATGTGCTATAATAGCAGCAGATTTCAGTCTTGGAGAAGCCCAGTGCCTAATCTCGATATGTTAAATATTGTTAAATATTGAATATTTTTAGGCAAACCAATAAAAGCCCTTATTTTGTAATTCCAATGGAACAGAGAGCATATAAATGAACACTAAAGCAGTGGAGCGTGGATCTGAGAGCTGCAAAAACTGTTCAGTGTGCCAGAAATGTTCAACATGAGTCATCTATGCCAGGGTCTGCCACGGACTAAAAGGTAAAATGTAACACCTTTTAAAGTACTGCTAATGGGAAACTTCAAAGTGAAATAACCCCAGATACCTTACTACAGCCACTGGGTTTAGCAAATGTAAAGAAAGATCAGTTAAAAGTTGGTAAATGAAAGGTTGAATTATATCTTCATTTGTTTTTTAGCTGGACCAAATATTGTACTTTGGCACAGTTAGCAGTCTCTGCTACATTTAATTGATGCAGATGCAGTAACGTGTGTTATTAAAATTACTCCTGTCAAAGATCGCCAGTGCTGCCTGTAGTTTGATAATCATTACTATATACACATCCCACCTTGTTGCTGTCCTGACCCACTTGTGTCCTGTCATGCTATGTTGTTTCAGTAAACATGAGTATTGCTTTGAGTGGCACACAATGCAATCAGCGCCAATGTGATGCATTTTTGATTGCGTTGCGAGTGCATTGACCTGCCCCACTATCTTTCACATCTGTTATACATTTACAGATTCTATCCACTCAAATTGTGTCAATTGCTTTTTTAATCAGCCAAGTAGAACAGCTATAAGATGCAGCTATAAGTGTAAAAGTGAGGGAAGAGAACGAGACACATGCATTTTTCAAAGACTATGATTGGATTTTCCAGAGACAATGAGGTGGAGGATCTGAGACCACAGCAATGGTTGGGAGCAAACCAAAAGAAAGCAGTTTGTCATTGATCTTTTTGCACAGATGATGAGGTTGGTGAGCTGAATCAACAGGTTGTGCTGATCGAGCTGTTGATTAGTGTTTGAGTCTTGCTAATGTGTGCATAAGTATCTTTCACATGGAAATTTGCAGAAGCAAAGGGAGGTGCAAAACATCAGACTACAGCGCAGTATTGTATGTGCAGTGATTCCCAATGTACATGTGCTCCAGAGCATATATAAGGAGGTTCCTGGGAGTACTTGTTTTGCTTTGTTAAAAACCTGAAATTTTAACTTAAAAAATTGGGTCTGTCAATAGATTCAAACTTAATATATTAAAAGGACAACTAATTGCAATTCAGATAGTTATGGTGATTCAGCTATGGTGACCAGTCCAATCCACTTAGTGTTTTTATTCTATTTACACAGCCAGGGTTGTGTGCACTTTTTTAACACACAAAGAACAAACATGTAGCAGATATTCACAAAACTATTGATTTGGATGTTGATTTTAGTCTTTAACAGCGTTTCTCAGAAATTATTTACTGCACTTTTATGTTCCTTTACTGTTTAAAAAAATTCAAGATTTTAATGAGTTTGGTAAGTTTTATTTATTTATTATGGGTGATGCATAAATTAACATATGTGCTACTTGATGAAGCTGTTTATCGCCCACAGAATTGTGAAAGCAACTTATAGAGTTCTAAAGTATAAAGTAAAAATGGATAAAACTGAGATCACAGTGTCTACAGCTAGACCAAACCGTCTTTTTATGCTATTATGGGACTCGAGTCTAGGTAAGTCCAGTGCAATGTGTCCTAAAACTCATATCCTTTTTTAATATGAGCTTTTGATTTCCTGTGTGTGCATCATAGATGCCAGTGCCCAGCTCAGTTCGAGGGACCCGAGTGCCAGCAGACAAAACACAGTTTCCACGGAAACGGCTATGCTTGGTTTCCCCCTTTAAGGCCATGCTTTGAAAGCCACCTCTCGCTTGAGTTCATCACAGAGGTGGCAGATGGCCTGCTGCTCTACAGTGGACCCATCTCTCAGCTTCAACCATGGGAGCCTGAAGACTTCATGGCTATAGGTAACCTGCACACACTTTCACCACAGCTGAGCTGAGGTTAAGAGAGAAGAGCGTATTGCACTGGCATTAAAGCAGAACGATTTTTCACTGTCTGCATCATCATTCTTTAAAATCAGGACCTGAACCACTGGCATATCTCCCCCATCTCCCAACAGGGATATAAATAGAGCGGGAAATGAAAAAAAGTGCTAATGTGTTTATTTTAGACAGAAGGAGATGAAGATAATCCTTTGTGTCTATCCAGTAGAATTTAGTGTTTCTAATAAAAAAAAGGTTTTGCTGTAATATTATCTTTCTCGGGGGAGATCCGCTATCATCTAACAGCCTAAACAGTGAAAAAGATAAAAATACCACATTATTTTTGTTTGCTTATGCATGTCATAAATTCCACAGAATCTCAGTGCCTGCGGCTTGTGTGAGAACAGTATAAGCTCATTAGGGGTTAACGAAAGCACTCATTATATCCGCAAAGGCCTATTTGTCATTCATCTGGGAGAATAATTACAATGGGGTATAAACATTTAGAGCTTAAATGAACTCACAGATCTGCCTATGTGCTGAGGCATACTTTCATAGGAGGTCATTACTTTCTTGATCAGTTTGCTGATGCATCTGTAAATCAATAAAATATATCTGAGCTTGGGTTTCAGGTCAGAGTGAGGATAACAGTGATAGTCTGAGAAAAAGAGAGACACAGAGAGAGAGATGGATAGAGTAAGCTTAGGAAGGTCCAGTGAGGACATGCGGCAAACAGCAGAAGGCAGATAAAAACAGAAACTGTTTGCACTGCGTGCATGTTAAACATGCATGTTTCTCACATGGTTACTGAGTGTTACTGTGTGGTATGTATTATTTAGTTATCTTTAGCAACAAAATCTATGATCTCAGTTGTGAGTTTCCTCACATACATAAGTGTGAGCAGGGGTTGTAAAAAAATGTGTTAGAGTATTATGAAATGATTCAGATCAAGAATTTTTTGGTTTGTAGTTTTTGACATATATGGACTTTCATGTGGTTTAAAACATTCCCTCAAAAAAATAAAAAGGGATCTGAAAGTCAGTTGTAGAGGTAAAACTTTTCCTTTGAATAAAGAATATAATACTAATACTATAATATAATACAATTTTTTTACATTTTTATAAATTTTAAGACTGGTATGAAGCACTATGATAAAAGGGTTTGGCATAAATAGGCAATTATGCATGCATAATTATGCTTCTTGCCATTTTCATGTTTATGTTGTGTCACATTTTGCCTAGGGCACCAGAATCCCTGCCAGTTTTTATGGTTCCCCTACTTTCAGTATCCTACTTGACCCTATGAGTGTTCATGACAGTTTAGCTCGTTCTATGAAGGCAACAGGCATCAAGGCAACTGGGTTTTTGAACAGAGCGACAGTCTAGCACAGAGATGGTGTGAATTAAAGAGACACATTAAATAGGTAAAAACAGATTTAAAGGAATCACTGAGAAGGCAACAACGAGCGGCACAGCTCTGAAATGGAAAAATGGAGAGAATAGTTCACGTCTGGGTGAAAGATAGAGATGGAGTCAGAATGACAAGGTAGAATGGAGGAAAAAAGCGAGGGATGAATAATGATGAATGGCACACATAACTTCCTCTCTCTCCAGTCCTCCATAGCTTTACTCTATCTAACCTATTACTTACTGCTGTTCTTCACCATGGCCTATTAAACCTTATCATTGGTCTGCTGCCTGCTAGTTTAATGCCTCTGCTCTCCTTATTGAAGGCACCCATGATATTTGCTACTATTATGCTGTTGCTGCAGTGTACACACATTGATAGGCTCTGCCACGCACTCTGATGTTTTAGGCTGGTGCTTTTTCCAACCTCTTTACCCACTCTTTTTACCCTCTGAAAAAGCTGTGTGTGCATTTTTGTGTGAGAGAGAAAGTATTAGCACCTGTAAAGTGTTTATGAATTCATTATAAAACAGTGGATGGGCTTGAAACCAACTTTTGCGATAAGTCTCAAAAAGAGGTCAAAAACAAGAATTTGCTTATCTTTGCATGGATTAAGGTGAGCCAAACTTTCAGAAACTGCTGGTTTCATAAAAATTTCTGTGTACTTTTCCTTAAAAAATAGTTCAGGATAACTTTCATTACTTGTTTTAGTCCTGGTGGTAAAGGACTTGCAAACTGTTGGGCTCAATCTAAAATCTCACTTGCGATGTCTTGAACCTAAACTGACAAAAAAATTTCAATTGATTTTAATTAAAAATTTTATTTGTGAATAGCAAAGTAAACATAAATATCCCTATGTAGGCTGCATGTGTCTTAAGTCATGTATATATTTTTGCCTTGGGTGATTCATTCATCAGTGGAAGCGCTCGAGGCGTATCTATATACATTATGAAACAGGTGCTTTAGCTCTTATCAAGCATGAAATTCACATGGCATCAGATTGAAAGACGAAATCCTTTACCTTCACCTTCAGCAAGACTTTCACCTCCACTAAACACACTTTTCTCATTACAGCCAGGATTCGTTTTCTTTCCACATCCTTTGACCGCTTTCTCTATTAATTTTCATTGATGAGAATGAGCAAGGGTACGTGCATGTCACGTGTCTTATTGACGGTTCCAGTCTCCTTTCAAGGTTAGACAAAGATTTGAGAGGGCAAGCATGTTAAATCAATGGACAAATTGGACTGACAAATCTAATTTGGTTGATTAAGGATACTTGTTGAATAGAAAGAACCCACATGAGGTCATTTACCTATGACTGAACACACTTTTAGCCATTAATGATGTACTGACATTGAAAAAACATGCTCAGACCTTTTGTGACAAGATGGCATACTTGATTAATTTCTTAGTCTTTTTTTTAATTATACAGTATAATGCTAATACTGATGATTGTATTTCAAAAGTCACTCTCTTAACACTGGCATTGTTACATCTTACATTACATTTATTCATTTAATTATTTATCAGACACATTAAACCAGAGATACTTTCATCCAATTCTTTTTTGCTTTGCTTTAAAGGAAATAGAAAATGAGCTGGAAAATATATATATTTTAATATCTTTAGATAAAATACTGCTGGATGTTGTATATTTTCCTTTCATCATGAGAAATCATGATAGAGTGGGTAATAAAAAATATAAATCAAATTGTTTCACAAGAATGAATTTGTGAATTATGTCTTAGCATGTTGTAAATATTATGCATTATAAAGCTTATTTGAAAGCAATGGGTGTATTGGTATGGTTTTATTAACGTAAACAAATTAAGGCCAATGGAACTTGTAAGATTTTATGCATAGAATTGTGAGCTTTAGCACACACACGCACATAAACAGACACACACAGGATTGGAGACAGATGAAAATAAGCAGTGTGATGTGTGATGCCTGCATTACGGTCAATTTTTGCAGAAACCTGTGTTACAGTTTAACCCTTACAGACTCATCATGCAACATCAGCTCTCAAAAATTCCTTGAGTCAGTGCAGGGAGGAACATTGGGATGGGTTATGCTGCTGTCATCCATATGCTGTCTGCCCTGTAGTTTGTCCCTAGACCATTCCTTGTGTTTAAGAGGAGAAATGCTTTTGGGGGATTAGAGGAGGACAAGGTCAGCCTCCTCCATCTGCCTTCCCACTGACAGAGGGATTAATGTGCAACGATGTTGCAGGGAGGCCAGCATGAATTAGGGATGAGGACCAGAGAGCAGAGGAGACCCCCCTTGACTGCCAATGGGTCGTTTCTGAGAGCAAACACATGTAGAAGCCCAAATACACATACACACTCTGTTCCTTTTATACAACATTTACATATGTAACCCAGAGAGTGCTGGCCAGAGGTTTAGTTGCATTGTCCAAGGTAGGTTACTGAGGACAGCAAATAAAATCACTTGTCTTTTGCCTTTTTCTCACTTTCACACACACTCTTTGTATTTATCTTATTTCCATCTCTGTCTGTATATGAGGTAAAGTTCCAATAATCACATTCTCTTTTGTTTGAGAATGTGATTATCCACGGCTTTCCCTTATCTCTGTTCTCATAAATCAATACCAACCACAGACTGGTACCAGTTACCTTTTCCATCTATCATTTTCCCTCACTTCTCATTTGGAAAGGTTTCATTTACACTCTACCTAAAATGTCATGTCAATCCAAAAAGACATTGTCTTGCTCTCAGCTGACAGAGCCTCATAGCCCAGAGAACAGGATTGGTGACGGTATCTGTGCAGGGGGCAGTGCTTCATTTTCAGGGGCTTCCCTCTGAAACGGGCTCCTCAACCCAGATTACAACACCACTGTTCCTTACCAAGCATGTTCAGTGTTATCCCCTGCTGAACACTTCGGTCTCATTGGGAATCTGCCTAAACTTAAAACCAAAAATCATACTTTTGTTCTTTTTTATTTTAGATGCTTTTTTGATTGTTGTGATTTAAGCCCGGGTGAACCAGAAATTGCAACCGACTTTAGTGTTCTGATATAATTTAAAGTGAAAAATGGAGGGTATGGCTTTTTTTTAAACTTGGAATTAACTGATCACACTGATGTCATCAGAGGTCTGCTGTTCCAGAGAGAAAGTTTTTGATTATAGGTTACAAGGACATCTGAATTAAAAAAATAATAATGATGTACACTGATAAATGATTTAAAATCAATACTTCAATATTCCACAAAAAATAAGAATAGTATGATTTCATGGTGACTCTAACACTGTAACTCTAACAAAACCGAACAATAGCTGTCTTCAGTGTTCAGGTGTGTCTTGGTCAGCATACAGCAAACTCATAAAAATGCCTGTTGAAGTAACAATTGTGAAATACTGGGCAATTTTATTAAATAGTACTTTCATCAGTTTATTTCCATCAATTCTCCATTTGTTTTCATTCTGAGCCTATGCGAGATTAACATAAGAGCATAATAACAAGAGGAATAACAAGCATTACTTAAGAGAGAGGTTGGTGAGACCAAAGACATTATAGTATAGATGAGCCATTTGTATATATAAATAAGAATGAAATTGCAACCTTGAATATGGCCCCGCTTTACAGTTACAATAGCTAATCACCTATTTACTCTAAAACACCGATGCTCATTAGTATTTGAGGTGTGATTTGAAGTAAAGAAGCACAATTTATTTTACCATTGTTAACAGATTTTATTTGAAATATAACCAACAGTTCTGAATTTTGATCTTTTTCTATTTAAGCATATAGAAGTTATACCTGTAACAGAAAACAGCTGCGGGGGCATTACAAAAAGTGACTGACATATGTGGACTAACTTGCCTTAAAGAAGCAAAAAGAAAAGAAGACAGATTTACTACAAAACAAGTGTGCTTTTAACATCTGATATTGCATATTTAACAGCAAAGACCATGCTAATAAATGTAAAATGAGTGGGTAGCGTTTCCCCCTCTGTCAGATTATCTGTTAGATATGTCTGTCAGATTATAAAAAGTTTAAGGGAATTTTTATGGCTTCATTAATTTTTTTTATTTGCCGTTCAACTAATTTAGACAAAGAAGAAGTTGCCATAATATGTTTATTTTATTATGACAAAGAATGATATAATCAAATTGCAGCATGTTTCTGCAGCGATATCTACTTCCCTGACCCTGTAAAACAAAATGATAATGTATGGAAATTTTGAAGACATTTTCAGAAGCCATGGTGCAAGGGCTTATATAAGAGGCTTAAACAGTATTCAAGCCCAAGGTTGTGTCTTTATAATTGCATGTGTCTTTGTTGTAACTGTTTATCCATCTACACATTCTTCCTCTCTCTCTCTGTTTGACATTACCTTCTTTGTTCAGAACTGATCGACGGCACCCCCACCCTGAAAATCAACCACGGCTCGGGTACATTGGTTTTGCAGTTGCCGGGCAACATGAATGCAGCGGACAGACGGTGGCACAGACTGGACGTGAGGAGCAACAGCAAAGTAAGTGTTCACTGATAGCCAGAAACTGCCCGTCAAGCCCAACCCAACCCCACAAAACTGATCGAGACACTTCCTTCACTAGAAAACCAGAAGACGAGTACTTGACACAGCATTGATTTAGGAGCAACTCAAATGTAAAACCTGTTGCAGAAATGCAAGTAAATTAAATGCATACTAAGAGGGGGCTATGCCAAGGTGTGAGAAGAATTTAATAAGAACTTGCATAAATATGCATAACTATTTCTTTCTCCCCAAGTGTGTGTGCTCAAATAAATATTTTTGTAAATTTATGCATATGTATGTTTGGTTCTGTATTTATTTGTGTTTGTCCTTCTGTGTGTGTATAAATGCATATGTACCATCATCAAGGAATAACATAGCATAGTGTGTAAAGTTCTGAGCTGATAACCAAACGTTTGCAGGTTTGAATCCAGCAAGCATTAATCTGTGCCCTTGATCTAGCCAGTTAATGTAAGGTTTCTGTACAGTGACTTTTCCTTTAACTTAATAAGCCACCTCTTAATGACATTTCATGTGGGTCAAACTTGTGTGGCAAATAAATAGAAAAAATCTTTTTTACCCCAAATTTTAGGAAGTGCGTTTTACTCTGGATCATTGTGCAGGAGCCACTGTTAAAGAGATGGAGGGAGTGGGCAGCTGGCTAACCACTGAAGATCACACTTCCTGTGAAGTTACCGGGGTCACGCCAAATATGGACAAGTAAACACTTACCTGCCTTTGCATTTCTTATTTCACATCAACTCACACTTTTCTACAGTAGAATTAGTTATTTGGGTGTTTAAAATTTGGCCCTGTTCAGAGTTTAAATACTAAATAAATTGTTCCTCCACTGTCACATCATGACACAAAGCACCAGTCAATGAAACAATCTCAACAAACTCTCTCATTCCCCACATCATTACCAATTCATATCTCAGCTATATAAGACCTGCTTGTCAGTCATAAACTCGATAATGTATTGACAAGTTTATATTTACACAAAGGTATCAGTTTAAAACATAACATGATTAGCAGAGTTTATCAATAGAGGAAAATTACCTCTCCAGAGCATACAGCACACTAACAACTGTAGAGAGGAAATTTAGCTTATGTTATGAATCTGTTCTGTTTCAGGCATTTGAACGTGACTCAAGTGCTTCAGCTAGGAGGAGTAAATGAGAATCTGCCATATATCTATCCACAGCTCCAACACAAGCACTTCACTGGCTGCATCCGGAACCTCATCGTGGACAGCAAGGTGAGAACGTCCATGCACATTAGCACAAATAGAGCTTGATCACTGAAACCAATAACAGAGTAAAAAAGATAAATATAGAAAACTTTTTTTTATAGTGCCTTCTGTACGTCGTCAGTTTTAGGCTTCTAGGCTTAAGATATTGCCAATTAACATCCCAGCATTAATGTGTATATTCATTGCAAAAACAACAGTGATAGACAGTTTTGCTTTTCAAGGTTCCTACTGGAAGGACATCTGGGCCACTTTGTTTCCAACACAGAAAAAAGTATCTTCTTTGCTAAAGCCACTTTATTTGCACAGCTATAAGGAATAACTGGGGACAACTGGATCTAATTGGGTTTGTGGTAGATCAGTTGTTAAAGGTCCTCAAGGTTGTTACATACTTTAAAATACAGAACGCTGCAGGTCTGCTTTTTAATTCGCTGTAGTTCAATTCAATTTCAATTTTATTTATATTTTTACAATGTTACATTGCAGCTGTACATAAAAAACAAAGAATAGTGGTAAACACAGAACAAATGTCTGACATGTTGATGGTATTATTGCAAATAATATGTGTGGAATACGACTAATACTATAGTAGGCCTATAGTATGTTTACGAACAAAGAGCTGACTGAACCAATAAAGCCACAAAATTGTTGAGCAAAATACATGCATTCCAGCTTACATAAATTATAAATGTTAAGCAAAATACAAGCATTCCAGCTTACATAAGAAAGGTATATAATAGGCTACATCATGGGACAGTGCTATAAGGGATTTGCAATAGTACCATGAACTACACAACATGCAAAAGCAAGCGTACATACATACTAACATAAAATATATACAGTAAAATATTGGAGGTTTATAATTTACAAAACCCTAGTCTAAGTTAGACATCAGCAGTCTCCCAACAGGCAAGCCAACAAGGGCGACAGTGGCAAGGAACCAAAACTCCAATGATGTATAGATGGAGAAAAAAACCTTGGGAGAAGCCAGGCTTGACCAGGAGGGCCAGTTCTC